>JAZGTI010012657.1:0-15518 GCA_036877585.1 Botia kubotai
CTCTCATGAGTTTGCATCTCTGTGCGCAGGTACTGCATTGCATTTACATTCATGCATTCGGCAGACACTTTTATCCAAAGCGACTTACACATGCATTCAGCATATACATGTATTATCAGCATGCGTGTTTCCTGGGACTCAAACCCACAACCTTTGCGCTGCTAGCGCAGTGCTCTACCAGCTGAGCTGCAATAAAATCACTGCAGAAATCACAAATGGTTTCGGATGCTGCAGGGATGCTAATGCACATCTCACATAAGACTCAAGAACTGAACAAAAACCAACACCTTTCTTATTATGTGGACACACACACACACACAGAGATAAACACTCCCAAGAAACCGAGTGACAGATCAGAGAGAAGCAGGTGCATGCTGGGAGATCTATACAATACGTTTAGACACAGACACACACACAACCTTCTAATCTTCAGTCTGATCATCTGTTATTTTCTTGTCATAACTAATGGATCTAAGAAGCCTCAGACCGTTCAGACTGCCTGAGATTCACTCTTTTAGATGCTAATGCTAACTTATTCTCACAGGGCCATTTAACCAAACAAACACACACACACACACACACGCAGAGACGCTTCAAGGAAACACAATGAACTGCACTGGGAAGAAAAATCATACAGCACACACTCGCACTTTCACTTCAGAGGACATTTTAAAGCACACACACAGACACACACACACAGACACACACACACAGACACACACACACAGACACACACACACACACAGACACACACACAGACACACACACACAGACACACACACACACGCACTGCTCAACGCATTAAACACAAGTTTAAGCAGTCTTATACCTTGCACATATAATGTCGTCCTGTGCATGAAATTAGCTTCCAGATTCCACAGAAGTGGTCAAAGGCACCCAGTCACAAATGCGAGGCAAGTAGAAGAGGCCTCACACACGCTGGCCTAACAAGCTGACAATCAGAGGCAGTGCACTGCGAGCTTGCAGACGTGTTCGTTTTGAAAGAAACCAGACATGCACATAGACAGCAATACAGTGAGTGCCTTGACTCACCCACTCACACAATATAAGAGCACAAAGACCTCAGCCTTGCAGACATGCCTGTATTATCTAGATGAGATTTTTAATGGTACATCTGGAGCTTACTAAACTCAGTTTGCTTACAACACATCCACCTAAAGCAGAAGTATGTACACACGACACCTGTGTGTGCGCACTTAGTCTGTTTTTGTGAGGACCATTGTGACCAGTTAGACCATTGGAGTGAGGACATTTTTGCCGGTCATCACTTTCTGACACCCCTTTAAAAGGTTGTTTGATGATTACAACTTGGTTTTAGATGAAGGTTAGAATTGGGTTAGGGTTAGGTTAAGCCTAAGGGTTGGGATTAGGCACTTCGTTGTGATGGTTATGGGCTAGTTTGTATTGTGTCAATGAATGTGTGTGTGTTTAAATGGGTGTGTGTGTGTGTGTGCATGGGTGTGTCTACATGTGTGCTATAGGTCTGCTGTATTAAAATATATAACTGTATGCCAGAGTGAGGGATAGACATTACTGCTGGCTGCAAAGTGTTTGTGTACTCTTGCATTTACAACCTTGAAAAGACGCCACAGATTGGAAAATGGTTTTCGTTGACCTTGACTGATCACAGATGCTTCCAATTGATATTCATATTGATGCCAAACGCAGCAGATTTGTTTTCATTAAGTGTTGTATTGATGTGTCAACGCTAAGACACACACAAACACGTTAATCATCAAATTAAAACTGCTCCTATACACACATTGTATAAAATTGTACACACGCACTAGAGAAATACGTAAGGCCTCGCGCTGGAAACACATCAGCCAGTAGCACTAACTCACCATAACACATAAAAACATCTCTCAAACATCGGCAACATGTTTTTAATATCACTACACGACTAGAGGGTTATATTTTCAATAACCTGTATCATATTGCAGATGTTTATCTATCTAGGCCGCAAAACATGTTCCTAAACGATGTTTGGCAGCGTTTATTCAGCACCGCGTTATTAGGAAATCAGTCACACTGAGATTCGCACTAAGATTCCGCTCGCACCGGGCACACGCGCACCACCCGCTCCCCCTGCCACACCCCCTTTCTCATGAGCACCGAATGGTACGTCCCGGTGATGCCGAACTTGTCAGACGGTGAAAAATCCGTAAAGGCTCGCATTTGAATCGTCGCAGTTCAGAATACGACGCTCACTCCGGTGTGCGAGTGTATACGAGCCGCCGCATCCTGCTTCGCGCAGCACCCGCTCTCGCTCGTCTCCCGGTAACCGAGCACCGAGCTCCCGCCGCCTAACCGGAGCCACCGTGTCTCCGATCGAGCCGCTGTGCTCTCTAAAGGATAAACACCAGGATTCAGTGCCGGCATTCAATAAAGATTCATGATCCGCATATCTGCCAGAGGTGAAATGATCAACCCCGGGATTTTCCACTGAATCATGGTCAGTGTTGATGAAGGTAAGAGGCGAAGCAGCGGTAAACATCGCCGGTTCATGTGTGTGGGGGGTATTTGCTCGCGTACACCGTTTCGTAAACGAATAGCTGCGGGTAGGGCATCCCAGTCCGTTTTCAAACAAACGCTTTAAATGGTTAGTTTTCTTAAAGATATCAATGAAGAATAAGACGGCGAGGAGTTCGGTCATTTCTTTGCTGCGTAACCGAACCTGATCTCTCCCAACCCAGACAACCCCAAACACGGGCAGCCTTTGAAACCGAAGGTTCGCTCCTCGCGCTAACATCCAGCGCGCGACCTCCCGGTTTCAGGTACGAGCTTTTCCGCCGCTGTAGACGCGCGCAACTCATTCTTGACAGTATCGACTGCACGTAAGACAGCAATTACCCGCGACTCGTGAACCTGACAGACTGAACGCGACCTTTACGCTCTTTTACCCTTTAATTGCGATATATATATCTTCACCCGTTATGTTGGGGAATACGGCAGACGGCGCTAAATGAGTGCGTGGAGATTTCACGGACAATCTGAGACAGAATCAGAAGGACCGGGCATATGCACAGGTAAATATTTACATGTCACGGGATGTTCTGGACTTTACCGACGAGGACTGAGCAAGCCACCCGCCGCCGTGCCGTCCTCCGTCGGTAACGTGTGTGTGCGCGCGGTCTGCGACACATCTGGCCATTTTACACTCAGTTCTCCTTTGAGGGAAACTGCTGGAAACATGAACAGAGAGAGTTTGAGACAGAGAGATGTATAGATGTTAGGACAGAGAAGAGAGGGTTGTGTGGTACATTGTCAGATTTCGTAAAATGATCTGCTTGTGTTGTAGTTTGTATTTATTTGTTATATGTTGGTGGTACCAGAGTGCTTAATTTTTTCTGTTGCAAAGGTTACAGGTTCAAGTTTAGACTCTTAAAATCACAGCTCTGCTCTATCAGTAATGCGCCCTTGAGCAAGAACTGAACCTAACATGTTACCCAGCGAAAGCTTAACAGCAAGCTGTGAAAAGACTTTGCTAAATGGAAACAGTGAACATGCAGTATTTATGAGCTGGAGAATGAGTCGTGTGTGTTTCATATGTCGGCTGTAGGTGAATCAGTCTGAAGCTGTTGTAAATCTCTATTACGCTGAGATAGTTCTACAGAATGTCTTTTGTTCCACTAATTAATGTACATTTTTGTAGTATTTGTTCCTTTATTTGATCTGCTGTTTTAATTCTATCTGTATGACTGCCCGTATTTTAGGAATTTCCATTATCATGGCCATCATACAGATATTAAAGGTTTAGTCTACAGCGCAGTTCTCTAAAATGAAGGCCCAGCCTCTTATGTTCTGTATACGAGATGTTCATTTCTTATGGGAACAGCACCGTGTCATTACAGAACATTAGATAATTGTCATGTCTTTTTAGGATTCATATAGACCTCAGTGTAGTGCCGTATTTTTGTGCTC
Organism: Botia kubotai; assembly: GCA_036877585.1. Taxonomy (NCBI): domain Eukaryota; kingdom Metazoa; phylum Chordata; class Actinopteri; order Cypriniformes; family Botiidae; genus Botia; species Botia kubotai. The sequence goes on from JAZGTI010012657.1 coordinate 3,946, forward strand.
CTTTTGTCTGTCTCCATCTTTGTCTAAAATGTGGAGGTTTAGCTGCCCACGCTGGCATTAACCCCCTGCTTTGCCTCACCCTCTCCTCACAATGGAGGCAGAGACCTGGATTGGTTTCAGCCTGTTCTCCAAACACCATAGAACTGTGTACAGCTTTCATTAACAGCACAGTGAGAGAGAGAGAGAGAGAGAGAGAGAGGGTTCTTAGCTTTTTGACAGGTTCCTGCGGCTTGGGAGGCTAATACATCAAAATCTTTCCAGCTAGTGCAGCCCAAGGGTACAATTGTTCAATGTTTAACATTTATTAACGCACATTCTGTATTTATATATATATATATATATATATATATATATATATATATTATGTTTTGCAAGTATCACTTGTTGCCGTACTAATCAATTTATTTTTGGCTGAAAATAACCACAATCTAATTACTGCAGAATATGTTGGAAGAAATCTCAGTTTCATCTCTCAGTGGTTGCTCTTTCATAGCTCAGGAGATTTAATGGATATCCTGTTTCTCTAATCTGGTTTATGGGGAACCAGATTAGAGAATTTGATGAGTAAAGTTTGAGTTCATGTTGAAATCTTCAGTAGTCTTGACTTTTAATGGCAAATCTGAGCTCAGTTTGAGACTGTTGAGATCTCCTCTAAAACCAATGGAGACATTTGTGAGATTTCTGCGTCTTTCTCTCAAGAGAAATATCTGAGAAATATCTGAGACTTAAGTCCAAACGTTCCATTTGCTCTTTATTTAATCTCATTGCTGTCGAGGAGAAATCATTGAAATATTACAGAGATCTCATCTGTCATTTTCCTGTGGCATGCTTACAGTGCACTGTGGATAGGTTAGGTAAGCATTGTTTGTGTAACATTTAACTAATAGTTTGTTTTGATTACTGCAGCTATATAATTATGGCAGTGGATGCTGTACTCGTGCCCTCTGACCAGCAGAAACACGCGTGAGGGTTTATCAGGCAGTGTGGTGTCACAAGGGGGAAAATATTGGAACTCAATACAGATTAGCCGTCGCTGCCAGCTGGCGTCAGCTTTGACATTAGCATGTTAGCATGACTCCCTCATGTCTGGATTAATACTCTACTGGAAACAGGGGATTAAACAGCACTAACCCAACCCAGATCTGCCAGTCACCCAGTCATAATTATACCAGCAAAGTGTTGTTTGCTAATACTTTTGTGTTTTAAAGCACAGATGAGAAACAACCAGGATCCAATCGCCATGTTATGACACAGCGCTGTTATGCTACTTCTAAATACTTCAGGGTTATGTGGGCTTTATTAAGATTATAATATGCAAGAAGTTCAGCCTAGTGGTGCAGAATGTTATTATTGTTATTATTATATTATTATTATTATTAATGGTTCTTTTTGACAGGAAATGATCACAACATGATGTTTATTATGTTTTCTGTAGCTGTTTAAGGTTTGATCAATAATTGAGTGTTACATGTGGAATCAGTATCTTAGCTATAATGTAGATTTAGGATATTTGTTTTTAGGATATTTGTAAGGTTTAGCATTTTTGGGCACTCGATCAAATGTTGAAAATAATGAGTTTTATCTGGACAGTATTTACAGTTGATATTAGTGGGAATCGAGCACAGTTGGTACTGTAGAATTGTTTTCTAAAAACATTGTTGATGCATGCTGGGCCCTGGAGCCTGAGGTTCTAGAGAAGACTGTGATGTCATAATAGCATTACAGAACACAAAAGTTTCCTCTTTTAAATACAAACTTAAGTTCAGCTGCACGAATGTGACAAAAGCATTTTGCATTGGAAATTGTGATAGATTCATTGTGATGAATTTACATGAACTTACATTAAAAGGCTTATTTGCAAAATACTCTTGAAAGTCTTGTTACGAGGCTTAACGGAGTTAATAAAACATGTAGTTCACTTCAATTAGAGAGTTGCAATCAACACTTTTTACAATTGGTTAATCGTGGCAAATGTAATCCGGTTTATTTGTTCGATTAATTGCACAGGCCAGCTGCACAGGGTGCTGGGAAATCTTCAGAGAGACTCCAGACTATAGTCAGTGTGTATGCTGGGTTTGAAAAACAGTGTGGACTGTATGAGGAGGAAGCGAACCTCGATATATCACCTCACAGAATGTGGACGGGGAGTTTCAGCCATCAGTCACTCTGCAGCACCTCAGTAATACATGGAATGAAGGCTGAACTAAATGCACTGAAAAGGGTTGAGAGAGCAACATTTTTATTCAGCTTGCTTCAGCTCAGCCGTGGGTATGTTAGACCGCATGCGTATGAAGTGTGCAAGACTGCCATTGTGATAAAAACGGGTTCCGACGAATGAAATTGTAAATGAGCCAAACCACATATATCATCATATCACACATCCTTCATCATTACACAGATGGGCTTCGAGTGAGACCAATGGCAAATGATTAATTTGGGAATATTAAGTAAACTATACAGACTCTTTCTGCTTACCAGGTGTCACATTATACCAGTATTGACAATAACCATGATTTAATAACCATCATCATGGGTACCATGTTAATACTCCACATGATTATATCCTCAATAGTTCAGCACCGGTAGCTGGTTGATACTCCCACCCAGCAGGTGGTGCTGTTGCACCCGTTTAACATTTTGCCTTAAGAGGATAAAAAATAATAAAATATCTGATATCGTGACAGCCCTTGTAGGCTCAAGTGAGCACTGTGTAGGCGCCCTTGTGTGGGTTTCGGCTACCTGTCACTTTTCAGAACACGGTGATGTCATAATAGAATTTACTTTAGAACTTCTGAACACAAACTGTTCTGCCGCTTTGAGACCTGTGAAACATATTCTGATTCCAGGTTCCTTCTGTAAAGTCGTTGGAACATTTGCTTTTTCTTTTTTGGTTTAAAGAACATTACACTGAAAGTAATTCATTATAGGAGCTGTCTTCCTCTAAGAATAAGCTCTGGAAATGTTTGATGAATGGGTTTCTGAGGCACACTCATTAAGTCTCAGATATGTGTGTTTGAGAAGGACAGAGACTCATCACTCTCGCCTTGCAATATGCCCTTCTAATATGTGAATAATCGAATAAGATTCAGCGTGTGGAACATGTTGCGATGACCAGATTGACGGAACTGCTGCAGTCACTTGAATGATTGCTTTCATGTTTTTAAGATTTTTCCTCCTAGATATTTGATATGCATGAAAAACATATGCCCAGCACATTTTATTATATGCGATAGAAAGCAAGCGCTCTCTGTCTCTGCAGCGTTATCTTCCAGCACAAACATATTATGTGTCAATGATATTTAGCATATGTTTTTAGTATCGCTTTAACCTTTGCGCGTGCTTTATCCGTACTGTGTGCGCGTGTAGCGTTTTGTGCACTTTGTTTTTGATAGCTGGCACTAAGCTTTTCCTTTGAGGGAAGCGCATCTCTCTCTCTCTCCGTCTACCTTTGCTAAACTGCACAGTTTAAAAAGCACTGAAAATGCACAGAAAAAGTCGGCAAATTCTAAAAAATAAAAGGGCTTCCTCGCGACACAATTCAGTCTATTCGAAAAAGGTTATGCCGCCTTTTAGCATGATGAAGGAAATAAACACGTTGTCTGTAACAGTGGCCAGCAGATATGAGCGTATGATTTGATCATACATCGCGGCTGTAGAGAAATTAACATACCGATGAAGGTTTTTGGAATATTTTTTTATTATAATCAGCAAACTCATTTGCAAGGTATGAAAGATCATCCAGCAGGGTGCCGGGGGGGGTCAGCTGTCATTTAACAGACGCTTTTATCCGAAGCTTTGTACAGTACACTAATTTCGGGAGCAACCTGGGGTCAAGTGTCTTGCTCAAGGGCACAACATTGAACGTAACTTTGGCACAGTCACTTTCCGGGGGCGTGGATCTCCCCCTGCTGAGGTGTGAATCTGCATCAGAGGTTGCCGGTCCAGATTGTTGTGTTTTTCTGCCAATTTTTTCGGAGGAACAACGGGAGGTGACAGGAAATGATGAGGAGAAGTGGGAAATGACACGGGCGTGCGTATCTGAAGTGATATTGCATTAATTAATGAATTCATTAATTAAATCTTATACGCATTTTTGATGACGATTGTAATTTTCTAATGAGGTGCATTTAACAATAATTTCTTTAAAAAATAGGCTCTCTGCTTACATTAACGAAGCCCATTAAGTGATTAATCAGGCACACGAATGGATTTTAGTCACAGTGCGGTCCTCCAGTCTGGAGTTCTTGAGGCAAGCTGTGATTTGAGTATGACTGGGTTTCAGTATGTTGATATTAGGCGTTTAGGCGTATGAGTACGCGTTTGCTATCAGTGAGACGGGCCTTAAAATGGGCCTGTCAGCCTCTCATCTGTGACACTGCAGGTGTTTTGTTAACCTGTAATAAGGGCACTTGAACAGCTCACCTCAAGGCTGGACTTCAGCCGGCCACCTGTTGTGGAATGATTAGGGGTAATTGTGTGCATGTACGTGTAAAGAAACCTTAAGCCTGTGAGAGCCTCATCTAATCACCTGTAACTGCTTTGCCAGCCTCCTCAAGTCGTTTGTCTGTGACTGATCCGTGAGTGAGATCCAAGAACCCTGTAGACCCGATCCGATTCCAGCGCTCTTATTTTCCCTCCGACGCTTCTGACTCTGATTCTTTTAGAATCAGAAATAAATCCTCCTGGACCAATAATTCATTACCGTTTTCTCAATTTATTCGGTTCGTTTCCTGAGCAGAAGTCAGTTCTCCCAAGCCACTTACAAACGGCTGGAAACATTCAAAAGGCATTTTTTTTAGATTTTTTGGCACACATTTTAAAGTGTTCATGACTAATGTATGTATTAAACTTTTGTTCTGGGTCAGCTTGAGTTTATATGACATCACGGAATGACACGCTCGGGTTCTGTGACAGTGACATCAGCAGCGATGTCACAGCGATCAAACGAAGAAAACGCAAACAGATGAATAATTCAGCCTGTCATCTCACCTCACTGAATCAGAGGGGTCACCAGCGCAGAGTGTTTTGAAAAGCTACGGTGAGAAAAAACATGAAATATGAGGGATTTGAAAAGAGAAAACGTGAAGCCATCTTAATCTTAAACACACCGTTCACTTGTTATTGTCATTGACCTGCTCATGTAATATTTTCTATTATTTAATAGATATACATTTTCACATTCTGCTGCATAACGAATGAAGTGGGGCTGTTTTTGTCTTCATCTAGCATGATTATTTTATGTAATGAGTAATGTCGCAGTGCACGACTGACGCTAAGTGTTTTTGTTGCTGAAGAGAATATTATGGCTGCGTGCCGGAACAGATGCGTGTGGGGGTCACGGTGAGACGCTGCGGGGAGGTGTTTATTTAGTATTAAGAGGCCGATCAGACTGAAGTGGTTTTGAAGTAGATGATGGGTCAGTCTCTGGTGCTCTACATGAGATCCTTGCACTCATCTGGAGTTCTCCAAGAGATGCAGTTTGAGGAGGCGGGGGTGCACGAATTTGATGCGTCTTGGAGAGAACGTCTATTTGAAGGCTTCGCCTAAATCCTCCTCCGTTTGCGCCTCTGGCAGAATTATCTGGCGTGTTGGGAGCCTTGACTTGTTGAGCTTGTGCCACGTCTCTGGTCTTCACCGCAGGCAGTGTGTTTTGGTGCTGTCCAAGGTGCTAATTAAGTGTGTGCATGTGCGTGCTGCAGGAGCTCGCTGCTTTGTGCGTGGAAGCCCAGCCTTCCCAAAATTTCCTGTGACCATGAGCATGTGTGCGCTTTGGCTGTGGTAATATGAAATTGATGAAATAAAACAGCTTTAGAAATAAAGCGTTAATTTCTTTAGAGAAAAACAGGGAGAGACCGCCAAGCTTCTCCGATAGAGAGCTGAAGTTGTTAGGCAGACGTGGTCTGTTTATTCCATATCATAATGTGCCAGAAAATTACAAAGGAAAATCTGAACAGTCCAGTTTTGAGGAGTCAAAACTCCTGAATACTCCATCTGTTCACCCATCAAAGTATTAATTACATTATACAAAGACAATTAGGAAAAATGAAACACATCAATGAAACATATTTTGTTATTCCCATTTCATATTTTTTAACAAATGACAAGAAGGGTTGCCAGATAATGTTTCGTTTTAAATGTAAAACAATATTTCGTTTAAAATGTATTTTTTCATGCTACCGAGATTTTCTCCCGGCGCTCCGGTGGGAAAGAAACAGGGTTATTGGGATGTAAATTATATTTCATTTCATGAAATGACAGTAGGCAGCACCAGCGTGCATCATGTACTGACTCCAGCTTATGTAGTTATCGATGTATTTGTTCCAAACCTCCTGAGATCAAGACAGAGAGACTGGCAGTTAGATCCAAATTCAATGTTAATTAAATTGGCTCATTATAGGAAAAGCAGCTGCAGTACATTCTGAGGAGCTGAAGTGAAGTTCACGCACACAAACGTTCCTCCAGTGTCGCTGTTTCAGAAGTCTTTCAGTCTTTCGGTGGCTTATAAATGTTTAGAATGTTAAAAGCTCTTAAACTCGAACCGTCCTTATTCAAAAGCCCCTGGCATCTCTGTAACACATCAACAGCTGAATTTATGAACGCGTTTACTGTCGTACTTCTCCAGCAAAACGTCCAAGTCTGTGATGTGCAGAGGTTGTGGACGACTTCCAGTCCATCACAGAGCAGAAATGCATGTGTGAAAACACAGCATTTGCCAAAGGCGATGTTATATGCAGCTTGTATTCAACCATTTGAAAATGTCCAAGGTGTCAAACAGGAGTGTTTCTTATAGTGGTTTATGAGTTACATTTAATGCCTCTTTCTGCAGAGGGTCTCGCCGATCAGTGCACGACTGTGAAACTTAACAAAGACAAATTACGGAAAGGGATCTCATTTGCGATACGCCCGTGAGGAGGGGAACTTCATTTATGAGCGGAATTAATAAACGCATTCGGAATTTGAATCGGAACGTTCCCACGGGCTCTGGATTGTAAGCATTCCATTAGTTTGCCGGAATGCTGTGGCGCTCAGATAAACGGACTCCGCCGCAGTTGAGTTTATTTATTCCTGCTCGTAGAGATATCGAGGTCAGAGGAGACTCGTGCTGCACCTCGCTAGGATTAGTATGCAAGTCCAGCGCGATCGGGGTGGCGATAGCTTAGTGGGCTGTGATCCGGACCGGTAATGTGGCCAATGGAAGTTCAGTCCCAGGTGAGCGCGGTCTATGAACTGAACGGCTGCTGAAATCAGTGTTCTTCTCTCTTAACCCGGAATACTCCACTGGCATTATTCCTGCAATTATTGTACTGTCACTCTGGATAGAAAAATCTCGCCCTAAAGCCGCAGTCCATAACTTCAGCTTCTCTGCTGCCATCTCTGTTTGAAGCACGACATTGCGGGTTACTATACATACTTTTCTTTACAAATATTGATTTCAAATAAAGCCAAACTTCATTTCCCAGGAAATCAGACCCAACAGCTCAATACAATATACATACAATAGTTTCAAGTTAGTTCTTTTGGCATGTATGTGTGTGTAGGGCATGCTGTAGTTTTTTTCTCATTGAACCTGTAGGCGGTACACACTTCCTGTGTTCTGCGTTCTCCGTTAAAGACTTGTAATTTTGTACGTTTGTACTCTCACGTCGACGTCGTTTGTTCATTTTGGTGGTTGGGATTGTTTGTTTGTGTAGGTATACGCACCCCCCCACTGTTTTTACTTGTCTTAACCAACCTCCTGGGAATAGCTTGATCCTTTCTTTCCTCTATCTCAAGCTTTCCCTCTTTGAAATGCTAATTCATTCTCTCACTCGTTTTTTCGTTCTGTCAGAGTGAGCGCGTGGGAGGGAGAAATGGCTTCTCGTGGAGAGGGGATAAACGCTGGTCTGAGATCAGTAAAAAGGAGACATCTGGTAATGAGAGTGACTTTCATATGCCGCTGAGACGTCGACGCGTTTTTGATACGTTTTTCTCAATCCATTATTGATGCGTTGAAAGTTTTACAGAAGCAGATATCCCCTGGGCGAGGGAGCTGTTTCTTCAGCGTGGAAAATCACTGCACAGTCGGTTGCTTTGTTTACCCCGGTTAAAAAACGTTCACTGCTCGGTGCTCTCAGGGTGTTGAAGAGGTGCTCGGTTTGATGGAGTATATCGAAGAGCACAGCAGAATTTCAGCCTCCAAATTTATAGCTGCTTAAATGCCATACCAAAAGAGTCTCTCGCTTTCTTGCGTTTTCTTGCTCTCTCCTGCGGTCCTCAAGCATAACGATCACCTCCTCATCTCATGAAGGAGTTTTGAAGGATAGAACATTTCAGCAGAGACGAGGGAGAGAGACTCTGTACTTTAATTAGTTAGCAAAGACAAACACATTTTCACCGGCCTCCTCTGTTCTCACCTCTCTAGTGCTGGTGAGAGTAAATCCAAAACAAGTAATGAAGGAGCAATTGAGACAGAAATGACAGGAACAGGCAATCAGAAAGCAAGAGAGAGAGAAAGAGAGGGAGAGAGAGCTAAAGAGAGAGAACGAGAGGGAGAGAGAGCTAAAGAGAAAGAGAGGGAGAGAGGGCTAAAGAGAGAGAAAGAGAGGGAGAGAGGGCTAAAGAGAGAGAAAGAGAGGGAGAGAGGGCTAAAAAGAGAGAAAGAGAGGGAGAGAGAGCTAAAGAGAAAGAGAGGGAGAGAGGGCTAAAGAGAGAGAAAGAGAGGGAGAGAGGGCTAAAGAGAGAGAAAGAGAGCGAGAGAGAGAGAGAGGGTTTTCAGGTTGACTGTGACAAAGTGAGACATAATTATAGAAACCCATTCAAACCCTAAAGAGACACACGTGTGTGTGTGTTAGGGCTGATATTCGTGATCATGGGTCAGGTGTGTATGACTTTAGTCGCTCTGTTGTCTTGAAGGCTCCCATTGAAACAGGCCTCACTGAGGAAAGTGTAAGGTCACAGGTCAATGTCTCTTAACACACACACACACACAGATTCTGACCGCAGTGTTTTTGAGCTGTCGTGGTTGTTGATTATGGCAGTGTGTTGTGTTCACTCGAACAGGGGAAAGAAACATACTGCAGTGAGACACTGAATACAGAAGGAGAGATCACAGCTCTGGGTCAAAACTCACACTGTATTTAAACTCTTTCAGAGAAGCACGTCTAATTAAAAAGCATGTCATCACTTGATCTTTGCATATTTTATTTTTTAGTAGCTTTAGTACTTCAATCTTGTTTGTGTAACGCATTATGAGAGAAGTCTTTATGCATCACAATTAGGTCTATTTACGGTATGTTCAGGATTATTTTGTTGCCCATATAAAATTAACCAACATCGTGACGGTTGCAGTGATTTTTAATGCACTTTTTATTTGGCTATTAAGAATTATTTGGCTAAGTAAGAGAATGCTACATATATATAATATATTTTATATATATATATATATATATATATATACAGTATATATAGGATGTATATCATTATGGATACGCAGTCATGATGCAGATGCTATAAGAAAAGACTTTCCTTTTAATTGTGCCGTGTATTATGATTTATTGTTCAGTTTTATGTATTATTTAGTTTTATTTTATTGCGTGTTTATTTTATTAGTGTGCCGGTTTATGAGACCCGAGTGTGGTTGTTTCATTTTTTAACCAATCAGAGCGCATTAGCTGTCGTTTCCTGTGAGAACTGTTAAATCGTTTAGTAGATGTAAAGACCAGCTGGCCGACAGAAGCATGTAAAGATAAAACTCAGTGACTTCCAAAAATAATGAGCAAACATCAGCCCTGGGGACGTGTGTGTCCTCCCCCAGCTCTCTGATCACAGGTGTGCGCGTCCCTGACCTGCCTTTTAAACAGCAGTCCATTCGGTTTGCAAACAAGGCGACATAAAGCATCGTTACCTCATTAGTCTGGAGCCCTGGAATAATTCTAGACTTGGGCTGTAATACTGATTTGCATATTGCACGGTATTAGATTGCCGCAATCATTGTGATTGGTTGTCAGGTGAAAATGAGATTTGCATATTTCGTGGTTATTTAATCTGGAACATTATCAACAGGCCAGTGAAGGAAACTGGCGTGTGTATATGTCATTAGTCCCGACACCTGCAAAAACACTCTGTTTCTACTCGTACTGTAGAGGAAGACGAATTTTCTTCTCATGCTGCTTATCAGCAATGAAGTGTCTGTCCGCAGAGAGACAGACAACAAGAACAGAGTCTAATTAAGTCTCTCAATGATCAGAAAGTGTGTGACTCTCTCCAGTGTGAATGACTCACACACATCAACAGTCTCTCTCTCTCTCTCTCTCTCTCTTCATTGCTTGCCATACTTTTCTATGTTAGCCTCTGAACCCGAGCTGTGTGTGTGTTTGAGCCTGTTCAACAGTACCCAGCAAACATTTTAGGTTGTGAGAACATTTTCCCAATGTTTCCATTGAGTAACAAAAACATTAAAAAAATCTATTTTAAAAATTGTAGGAACTTCAAAGTCCAGTTTTATAGATATATAAAACATTTAAAAAGTTCTACTAAACTTACTGCAAGAATGTTTTTGATAACTTTGAGAGAACTTTTGGAGAACGTTAGCCAATGTTCTGAGAACATTCCCCGTTAGTTGAGTCTTACATATTTTACCTCGTCAGCAGTGTCTCAATAGAAATGACATCCTGTTTGTCTGGTGCTCATCAGAGAACCGTGTGTGTGTGTGTGTGTGTGAGAGAGACACACATTGCTTTCTTTCATGTGTGAATCTCTGTGACTGCTGACAGAGTGATCAGAGACAGACGTGACTGAAGGGGATGATGTCATAAACGAAGCTGCACGTTTCCCTCTGACCACAAATGAAAGAGAGTCGCACAACATCATTAAAGTTCCTCCCACAAACACACAAATAAATGAACACACCTTTCAGGCATATTTTTCCTTCCTTTGCTCTCACCTACACACACACACACACACACATATTCAAAGACTGTGAAAGTGCATTACCTTCCTCATTATTTATTGTAATTTGAATATAATTAAGCCAGCATATTTTTTAATAGACACACACACACAGCTTGGCCTAGTTCTGATAATAGATAATTTGGCTGGAATTGGAATTCTGAACTGCATGTGTGCAGGATTAATCCCGTAAGGGGTGTGTGTGTGTGTAAATATTTGAATGCGTGCAAGTGTGCGTGTGTGTTTGATTGTGTGTATGTGTCAGTGTGAGTGTGTGTTTGTTGACGATGTGGTTAAACAGTAGCCAGACAAACAGACGTGCCTCCTCTGACCTCAGCAGGTAGATTGTGTGTGAGGTTTGATAGTTGTGAAATAAGTTTTGATAGACAAAATATATGGAAGACAAAATCTCGCTTGTAATAATAAATAATAAATAAGCTCCGACTCTTAAGGGACCTCCCCTACATAGTTGAATGAGGAAGCATGACTAACATGACTGCATCTATTTCATAATGAGGATAATGAGGAGAAATGCTTTAGTCCTCCAGCTGGAACTGGCTTTCCTGTAGCTCAGTGGTTAGAGCATGGCGTTAACAACGCCAAGGTCATGGGTTCGATCCCAGGGATTGCACATACTCAATGTATAG
>JAZGTI010012659.1:0-15512 GCA_036877585.1 Botia kubotai
TTATATTTTGAGAGCAACAGTATGACGTTAAATATAGTAAATGTTTATGACGTTTCAGCAGATTAGAACTGTTTCTGGATCAGAACCCACATAATCCAAAACCTTGAAATCAGGACAGACCTGCATTGTTGTCTTCTGTCGTGGTGTTTACATCCAGCAACCTGGAGATTCTGTGAGATGACACTGAGAGCTTGGGCAGTTCTGGGGTGGCTGGTGAAGATGTTTGTGTAGCTAACAAAGATCTCTGCTGTGTTGAGTCTACAGGCCTCAGAGCAAAAATGAGCTCAAGATCAGCTCAGAAATCTCAGAAACTGTTCCTTTCAATAAATACTACGACGGACTGTTGTGTGGGAAATGACTGAGAGATCAAGATGGTTGACTAAAGTCACATACGGTTTTGTTTTGTGCTTTTTCTGTCACCACGGCTGTTTCTGATGACCCTCAGAAGCTTTGATGCTTTATGAGACAAGACTAGATCAGATTTAGTTCACTGTGATTAATCAGTGAAAATAAACACACGTCTGTCTCCACGGATACAACAGAAAACACAATAACACAGAGTTATTTCACTATCATGTTTATTGTTCAGAATAGAAGCCCAAGCATGTTTTTGCTTCTTCTGGCAGAGAAAGAGCACAGAATCAGAAACCTTTCTTAATGACCTTTATCTGAAGACAGGTCGTGAGATGATGTCCCCTTCCAAATTATTCTGGAGTCCTCTGTTCTCTTTGTTTAGTCTCTTATTTCTCCTTTCTTGTCTCCTCTATCAAGCAGCAGATGCATTTAGTTGATTCATCTGCTATTCTGATTTCGTTTGTAAATTCTATTCTGGTTATGCACTGAACTTTGCCTTTTTATGTTTTGTTCTGTGTGTTTTGTTTATAGTTTAACTAATAAGAATTTTTGCGAGATAATTCTGGATGAACCAATCATATGCCTGTATTTGGACTGAGGCTCGCGTCGTTTTAGAGAATAAGTAATGTAGGAATGTTGTGCAAATATTCTGCGTCGTGATTGGTCATTGATGCCAAACTTCCTCTGTAATTAGTTCCCTTTAAAAGACAAGAGAAGATTTTCCATTGGCTTATTAAAACATCACAGAGATTTTTCTCATTCCTGAGGTTAGTCCATCATGCAGGTTGCCTTCCCACAGGAAGAATTTATTGCTCAAAGATCGCCTTTAAATCGCCCATGCAAATATGTGTCGTAAAATTCCTTCAAAGAAATAAGCGGACAATTGTCCTTGAGAGAAGAGATGAATGAAATGTACATTTATTTATATGAACAGTAGTTTGCTCTTGAAGTAATTTGATGAGAATGTTTGAGGCTATCTCTCTGACTTTGGACAGCAGACGTTGGCCAATCAGTGCACAGTTTGAGACAACACTGAGATCTTTTCTCTTGAGATCTTTGAGAGGCACGAGTCAAAGACGATGTGCGTGAGGTTTTAGATGATACATGCTTACAGGTGAGGTAGGCAATTTTGTTGAGGCAAGAGAGCTTCCTAAACAGCGAAGATCAACAACAAAAATTTATGGTCATTGCGCCTTCCACAGAATATTTGTAAACATATATAAATATATTTAGACCACTTAGTGATTGCCATGATTGCTCATTATAACAAAAAATGTTTCTGGAACAAATTGGCGACCCTGTCTTTAACAGACAAGTCATGTATGTAACCCATTCATATCTTATTTCATATGTAGATTATCAAAAAAATAAAAAAAGAATTGTCATGTATGACTGTTTTAATGAGGAACAGATTGTCACGCAGTAACACTGTGTCAATCAGCTATTTATTCCTGGAGTGTCAGTCTTGCTTTTCCAGCTGCGTTCCGAGCCACTTTATCCTCATAACGCCGTTTGATTGACAGCTGATGGAGGAAGCCTGTGGGCAGAGAACCTGTGGGATTTATTGATAAACTCGCATTTGACGACAGAGGTCAGCTTTCCACAGAGCGAATGGAACAGGATTGACTACGAGCTTGATGAGCTTCTATGTTTTCTCAGGTTGGGGAAGCAAACGCGCAGGCAGTGAAGATGAGCTGGAGTAAGCTAAACAAATACACTGGAAAATGTATGTGTGCACAAATCGCTCAAGGGGAATAATGATCATTTGCTTCCGTTGACATCTCTGTTGTGTTTAAGGAGTTGTTATTGAGTTTGCCTGCTGGGGACTTTCTCTGTTGAGGGAATCTGTGCTGTTGGTGTTTCTTGCTCCTCTTGGAGCAGATTCTACAGATCTGCTGTGTTGCACCAGCTATTAAACATCTGAGCCCTTATAAGGTAACAGAGCAGAGCTCTTAGTATAACAGAACTGCAAAGAAATATGACTACAGGGGGTATTATAATAATCAAAATAACCATATGCTGATCCCCAGCTAACATTTTAGGTTGTGAGAATAACAGTTCTCCTAACATTTCGTTCAAACGTTTTTTTACACATTGTATAAACATTATTCCTTGGTTATACAAACGTTACTCAGACATTTAAATTGTTCAATATTTTTAAAATGTTTCACTTCATGGCTTTTTGATAAATTATGTAAAAAACATTCTACTAACATTACTGCAAAAGCGTTTTTTGATAACGTTTAGAGAACGTTATCCAACTTTTCTTTGGTTAGTTGAGCCAACCCAGGATGTTTATCTAGGAACGCATCTTTCTTGACAAAAACACCGTGACCTGAAAGTCAGATTCATTTTAGGAGATGACTTTAAGGTCGCTGTCATAGCAACGTTCATAAAGTGTTGTTTTCCATTGGTAGCTATGAATCCTGACACGAACCAGACCCGCTGCAGAAATGTGTGTCCAAATAAAGGCATCGTTGCATGACTGCTATGGCACCTGGCGTGAACAGACACGCCCAATGTTCTGTTTTGCTCATAAAAAGTGAATAACAGATCATTTACTACATTCACTTAGCAGTAGGGCTGTTTATGGCTTTCCCCTCAAGCGATCAGTGTTCTGATTAAACAGTGTCGGATTGGTATCAGTTTCCACATTGTGTGAGGAACTTCCTGAGAGTTTGTCTTCCTCACCAGAACTTGATATAATGACAAAGATCACTAGATTTGATTTCCTGCACTGGGCAGCACTAAAATACCAGCAGGCGTGCCTGGCAACACCATAAAGAAACTACAATTACAGAAGCAGTAGAAAATTCCCACTTCACTGACAGTTTTACAGCATAAACGCGACTATCCAGCTAACAGGGTTTTAAGAACATTACAGAATTATAAAATGTTTGAATAACGTTCTTAAACCCAAGCAATGTTGTTAGAACAACATCTAGAAAACTAGATGTTTTGAGTGTTCCTAGAACTTTCAAAACTACATTTTTAACACTTTTGTTACTTAATGGAAACGTTAGGGAAATGTTTTTACAACCTAAAATTGTTAGCTGAGTACACATTTTGCATGCTTTGGTGGGGCGAGCAAAAACAGACACAGTGGGTGTGGCATCAGGCCTCAGATTTAAGCATCTAAACGTGAATGAAACGCTGTCATGGTTTGCTCAAATTCACACTGTGATTTTCTCTTTTCCTCAGAACTCAAGAGGAGATTTTCAAGCTGCACTTTTCCACTCCACAGAAGTGGATGAATAAAAACTAGACTGGCGTGTGTCATGGGAAGCATTGCATTTGGACTTATTCTGATTCCTTTAGCTGACTAAAGGTAAAGCCCTCTGTATTCTCTGCCTCACTGCTTGTAAAACAATATTTTATTCATTGTTTAACTCAATTCTTCCACCCTTGGAAACAAACAGCCTGCAGCACTGTGTAAAACACAGGAGAAAATAGCTAATTAGTTTAAGTCCACGAGGGTAAGCAAGCACTTTCCCTCACAGCTGCTGGCTACGTTGTTTGACTTCATTTTTATGAATATTTTGACAGTTTGTTTATTTATTTTTCTCGAAAGTCACATTATCCATTTTCCTTAGCAGGGTGCTCCCCCTCTCCTCTCCTCTTGTTTTGAAGTGAGTGAGGGGAAGTTTATGGAGTGGCAGATTGGTTTGTCTTGTTGTTTCTCTCTGGCTTTGTGACAGTGTGTGTGGTAGCTGAAGCTGAACTTTATCAGTTCTCTGGAGGCTCCGCTGACTGATCATGAGGAACGTCCAACTGCCACTGTTCTCAAGTCAGTCTGTGAATGAAGAGTGACTGCATAACATTCACACATCTCCACAATTACAGTCCAAAATGAACTTTCTCTCATACAGAACCAGAAAAAAACACCAAAAGAGTAGTCTATGCTAAAAAAGGTGTTTCACAATGTCATAGAGGAACTATTTTTAGCTGTGTGGTTCTGTAGAACGTCTGTAGAACCTTTCTGTTTCACTAAAGGTTCTTTGTAAAGAAAAGTTTTTCTTTAGACCATGGAAAGGTAGGAAAGAACCTTTGACTGAATGGTTCTTTGGGGAACCAAAAATGGTTCTTCGATTGCATTTCTGTGAAGGACCTTTGAAAAACTTTTGTTTTTAAGAGTGTTCATGGCTGGTGAACTTCTTCTGAAGCCATATGAGAACTTTGTGTGCGTTCATTATGGAAAATAGCAGAATAATAACAGTGTTAAAAGCACTTTATTACAGACTCACAGATACATGTGTATCGTCTTACACACAAACACTAAGAAACCGGTCAACGAACAGCACACACACTTACTAAACACTGCAGATCTCTTTATCAATAGCAATTCAAGCGATCGAGCGTTTATTGGCGGTCCAGTGTGCAGACAAAGGGACCTGTGGATGTTGTCACAGTCAGGGCCGTCTCCGTCTCTGCGTGAAATTCAATACTGGTGCCATCTTCACATGCAGGATTAAACCAATTCACTGGAATCTTCAGAGACGTATCCCGTGTCTCAGCAGAGCGGTGAGAGAAACAGGAGGAGGCAGAAAGTGTCACTTGAGCTGGCTGAGGTTTCACCTGTTTTCGAGATGATTAGGTAAAGCAAACCTCTATTGTCAGCCAGTTCAAAAGCAAATACTGGAAAATGAGGTTTCTGGCCTGTGAGCGCTGTAGAGCGTCTGAGCTGACATTGAGAGGCAGAGAGTGACAGCGGTAAAATAAAACATGAAACCTAATATATAGAGATTCTATAGAAGGTTTTCTAAGTGTTCAGACCATCAGCTGCACGTATGTGGAAGTGTGTGATTGTACCTGGTCCCTGTTGTCTATGTAGTGTACGTCTTATAGCTCTCTGAGGATCATTGTTTCATTACATCGGTTACTGCACCTGCTTTATGTGGTTGATTGACAATTCAAAAACTTCTTGACTTGATGGCATTTCTGTGACAAGGCTAAACATGCAACTATTACACGGCCTTGGAAATGTTGACATTAAACTAAAACGAACTTCCACTTGAATCAACCGATTATTGTGCGGTTTGAGGTGTAGCACTGCTTGTTATTCATCGTTGTGTCTGCCTCCATCTAAATGAAGAAATCTACATGATCCTGTTTCTGTTCTATCTACAGAGCAGCAGACATTAGAAGCCATCAGATGTGTGACTGCGGTATCTCACAGTGGCATTACCCAGCGGCCTCCAGGCAGTTACCCTGGAGAGACCTGACCTCGCATGTCCCGCTGACGCGTTCAATTCGTCTCTCCGAGTCTTTTCCCACCTCCCTCTCTATTTGTGGCCTCTGTAGTCTTGTTAATTCATTTTGAATTAATTATCTGTGCTGCCGGGCCCAGTGTTTCATCCACCCTTTCATCCTGCTGAAGCACCTGACAGCCGCGCGTAAGTTCACACAGTCTTGCGTTCATCAGTAAATACAATGTCTGAGCACTAGTGCAGAAGGGGGAACCCTGTCCCCCAAACAACGACAAAAACTGGTGCCGTGCCATGTAATACTGTGTGACTTGATCTCTCTCAGGGAACGTTCTCAGAACGTTGGCTATCGTTTTCTAAAAGTTCTGTGAAAGTTCTCTCCGAGTTGGTGAAAAACATTCTTGTTGTAATGTTTATAGAACTTTATATATTATGTATCAAAAGTGTTATTCTTAAGTTGTTGGTGGAACGTTTAAAAAAACACTACAGAATTAGCAAATTTTGAATAATGATCTTATAATCAAGCATCTACATCAAACAACAAACAAACATCTAAAAACTAAAACGTTTTGAACGTTCCCGTAACTTTCAAAAAACATTTTTACCATTTTTGTTACTTGTGGAAACATTAGGAAAATGTTCTTACAGCCTAAAATTATTGGCTGGGTTGCTTGTGCTTGAAATTCAGTGTTGGTTATGTTTACAGTACGTTCTATTTTAAAGGTAGTTCTGACCTCCCTCAACCTAATGGAGAAAAGTGTCATCAATACAGTAGACAGATAAAGCTTTGAGATCAGATGGGTATGTGACCCTTATTCCTGTCTCTCTCTCCATCAATGATGCAGCAGACTCCTCTGTCCACACTCACCTTGTCCATCCTGCAGCACAAACAGAAATGTGTATATTTAGCTGCAGAGCGCGATATCACAACATGATGCTGTTGTGTGGATGGAGAGGAAGTGAGTTTCATGAGGTTTAATGGCTAGGGGAAAAACAGATGAAAATTTAACTTCTGCTCAGAGATCTTTTGGGCTCAGAGATCTGTGGAGATGTAAGGAAACTGCAGGAAACATTCAATGCAATGAACTGAGATGGACATGAACATCAGACAGTATCTTAGTGTCTTAGTTAATAGACTGTTGAGACGGGACACACTTCTATAAAAACACATTACGGATTCCTAACATTTGCCTTTCCTGTTTGGTGTGGATCCATACTGTATCTCACTGGACTATAGCTGCAGCTGCTGCTTCATTTAGACTGTACGGATTTATGAAACAGAGCAACAGTGCGTTGTGTTACATAATGAATTATATTATGATCTATTATTACATTGCATTATTACATTTTTGGTGATTTGTTTGAAAAGATTTTGCCCTATTGTTGTAAAATGCACAAAAAGGAGCTATACAGGTTTCAGCAGAATGTTGATAATAGAGAAATGCTGGTCCAAGCCACATAATCAGATACGAAAGTTAAAAAAGCCTGTATTTAATTTTAAATACTTTTTTTGTGGAGCCAAAATGAAATAAAGGCTTTTAAACGTTTATTTCCAAAGATGTTAGACATTATTTTAAGTTAGCAGGGTTCCACAATCTCCTTCATGTGACATAACTGTGTTCACGCTGAGAGATGAATCGTCTGTTCTGTCTGTAGGGCTTTTATGATGAAACCTCAATAAAATTATTACTCAAATAAAAGATTCTCTATAAATGAAAGCAATGTTACTGCACAGATTCCATCAAGAGAAAAGACGAATCGTGCAGTTTTTATATGTACCGTATCATTTGCATTGTTACTTCTTCATCAGTTTAATATTACTGTAAGCCAAATGGAGACATGAAGTAAAATACATGTGCCAGGTATCGATTAATCGTGGTTATATAAGCCAACAGTATCTAAGCAATAAAATGTAATGTATAAAAATGTACTGCATATGTTTACATATACTAGATAAAATATGGAATTTACAACTTTTAAATAGTAATGAACTATTAATGTCATTGGCTGAATGTTTTTTTAAACATTTCACTATTGTGGTTTGAGTGGATGTTGCCATTTTGTAAATAATTGTATAAATTGTTACTGTATTAATAATTGTAATGAATAAAGATGCCTGAGTTTGACAAGAACATATTTCTAAAAGGTTTTGTTAACCCATTTATAGAAATATCTGTAAATATAAAAGATACAGAGATAAACAGCGACAAACTATACTATGTAACGTAATAAAACAACTTTTCATTATATCAAAAATTGTGTTTTGCATACTTTGTCAGGTTAAAAAAGCTCTTTCAATACTTTAAAACTGAAGTAAAAATAAGTAAACTTAATCAACTTTATTCCTGTAATAAAGTTACAGCTCTGTGGCGTATATAATTGAAGTATATTTAAACACAACACATTTGCATATGGATCTTACACACATAATCATCCATTGTGTTTACAGGCGAGCTGTCTGCTCCGCCAATCACGTGCGTCCTTTAAGTTCAGCCCCCTGCTCCCATCCACTCAATGTGGGCGGTGCTTCATTCCGTCAGCCAATCAGGGTCTGTTTCTCGAACCACGTTGCGCACTACCGACAGGCGAGTGTACACTAGGCCGCTTGTGTGATCGGAGGTCTATGCGGTGTACACATCCACACTCCGTCCTCGGGATCATGCGCTACATTAGATGCTGGGCTGTCAACTTTCATTCCAGCGCTGATCTTCTGAATCTGTTCTGAGGTCTGCAGCCTTCACGCCTGTGAGTATGGACGCGTTCACTCCTGCGTGTATGCGTTTATTCCTAGCGTGTTCCCGCTGTGTTTATGTAACGCAGACGGATGACGGGAATAGTGCGGATCGCGGAGGCGACCGAAAGCTCTGCAAATCATTCATCATGGGATAGATCGGAGGGCTGTTGCGGTAACGTCAAGCCACCTGCGCTTGTGTCACGCGTCCGGTGCCGAGCGCGATCACGCTGGACGCGTTGCAACGTTAAGATGAAAGCGACACATTGTAGCAAGTGTGATCGGAAGCGGGGCACGCGCCGCTGTCATAATGCAGCTCCGCGATGCCACCGCGTGCTAACAGCACGACTGCGGGACGCCACCGCGGAAATACCGTAAAGACGAGCGCGTTTAGACGGGTCGTGAGGAATAACGCGAACTAGAGGTTTTTAAACGCTAACACTTTACCGTACGGTTCTGTTTGTTAACGATAGTTCATGCATTAGCTAACGTGAACTAACAACGAGCAATATATTTATACAGCGTGTGTCAATCTGTGTGAATGCAAATGTTAATCTGTTCATTGTTCGTTCGTGTTGGTTTATTGTGTATTAATAACTTTATAATAAGCAAGTTTATTGTGTACATAAAGTCCACAGATACTTTTTAATTTAAATGATTGTTAGTTGGTGAAACAAAAACGAAGTATGGTTAATATTAGCTTAGTTTAATAAAAGCCATAGAAGTATTATCGTGTTTACTGATGTAGTGTATGTTTACGAATGGGACCTTACTGTATGTTCATTCTTTATGTAAAGCACAGTAAATCACACAGTCACGTGTGTACATTTGGTCAGATTAATCGCGTCGCACTTGTTATGGTCTACACACCTTCATGTCACTCGAAACAAGTATGATGTTTCAGAAGTCAACAGGACAAAGCTGTTTTTTCTTGGTGCATGTGGATCACTGACAGTCTACTGCAGTTTTGTTTTTCTTTGGTTAGGTCTCATCTCGCCTATAAACACGGTGCTTTTTGTATTTTTTGATCAACATCGAGCCGAACTACTAAAATGTAAACAAAAAAAAATTGTTATTTCACAAGGGGAAACAAACTTGTCCGTTTTGAATATGACAGTTAACATGAACTCAATAGTGTGCTGAACTATTAAACTGAGGACCGTGTCATGAGTTTGGAGTGACATGAGAGCGAGTGCATTCAGCACAAAACACATTGCGACAGGAATCATGTTTGATCATTGTAAATGAATCCATCTTGCGTTTTCTTGCATGCTTGTGTAGTTTTTGAAGGTGAGGGCATGACACGCAATATGTCCGTGTTGGTATCGAACTCATTTGCCTAGCAGGTGGTTAATAAATTTGTCCCAAAATACTGTAGAATATGATTGGATGCAAACCCTGATATTAACCCCACTAATGTTTGGACTTATTGGCACCAGCCCCTGAATAATCTGTTTTACTCATCCACTATCACACAGTATATCAAGCCAGCTATTAATTATATTATTATCATGAGTTACAGTTTAAGATAAACTAGTTCTGGTGTTGTGGGGTATCAGCAGTCATTGGTGCAGCTTAACCGGTCAACCTCAGAGTATCCTGTGAGTTAAGCAGAGTGTCTGTACTGTTTACTGGGCCTCTGCAGAACAATCGTGTATGATTCACTTACAGACAGCCAATCTCATACTGCTCACATCTCCTTAGTCAGACATGCCCTGAAGACTCGAAGCTCAAATGTGTGTTCTAATAACGAGTCTGAATGCTGCAGTAATCAGATGGGGTAGGACATTACGAAGAGATTATGTGGCAGAGAAAATAAAGCTGTGGAGCATGTTTTATTTGACTCGTAGCTTTCCTTGTTTAATTGGATGTTTTTAACGTGTCCATCTCTGCTGCCTCTCAGGGGTGGTTGCTTTAGCATTGGCTGAACTTCAGCCCTAGAATTTACACATTCATTTTTGGTCAATGTGAGATCGTCACCCAAATTCTGCTTATTTTTTGCAGTAATCGCTTGCAGCGTTCCTGAAGCTCTACACAAAAGACGGACGCTAGCGATGTTAAAGCTGCAATCTGTGACTTGCGCCTCTCTACCTCATCTGCAAATCATCTCTGTTTGAAGCATAAAATTGCAGGTTACTGTACTGTACATATGTTAAAGTCAAATAAAGGCAAACTGACATTTCCTGGGAAATCGGACCCGACAGCTCAAACTGTAAACCGTTAACTGTTAACTTTGTGAATCAGGATAAGGTTATTTATTGGCAGGGAGCACATAAACTGAAAAACTGTGTACATTTGATCAATTAGTGTATGGGGTGTTCGTTGCTTTGAATAAGTAAGTAACTGTCTGGTGGGTATAAGTGTTCTGTTGTTCACATGGTATTACTGCGTGATTGTTAGCAGCTTGTTTAGGGTCATGACTTCCTGTACGTGAGGCGTGCATCGGTTAATCAAGTTTCGACCAGTTCATTTACTTGCGATGTTGAGAGATTCCCGTGCTGCGACCTTTATTTGTTAGACGGGTTTAGCCACAGGACACACAAAAAGTGACACTGGATATTGGGTGTCTGTTGTAATGTCAAGTTTAGAGTTGAAGGTCAGGTTTATCTGTGTGTTTGTCCTCTCTGTGGCACAGTGTTTTGCCTCGCGTGTCGGATTGAATTTCATCTCGTGTATTGACTTCATTTGATTTGAATGTTCATTGGGCTGACTGAAATGTACAGGAAATGACACGGGTGCTGTTGTTCGAGGCTCTGAAATAATGGAGCTGTACGCTTGCCAAATAACTAGATGTGAGATGACTTTTGTACCCCGTGCAAGTAGGGCAGGGTGATATAGCTAAACCATGATTGATATCTGAAGCTTTTGATGGTGCTCTGTACTTATCTCTTTATGTTTTGCACTGAAATCACTTTAAAGAAGTTTTTGTGTAAAATTCAGGGAGCAATGGGGGTAAGATGTCTTGCTTGAGGGCACCTCAGCAGTTTCCTGCCAGCACTGAGAACAGAACCTGCAACCACCTGGTTACAAGTCTGTCTCTCTAACCAGTAGGCCACAATGTGTTTTTCTTAAAGCATTAGACACAATGAATATTTTTGAGTGACAAACCAAATTGAATTATTATGCATATATAATTCATATTCAGTATATATTGCCAAGCACAGTATAGAAGTAACCCATATTGGGAGCTAATCTAAAGTAGAGGAGCTAATCTAAAACAACTGCTCAGGTGGAAGCTACCGGCACCAGTTACTGCAGTTAGTCCAGAGGGTAAGTTGAATGTTAAGCAGTGGTAGTAAACAGTGTAGGTTACTCTATGGTGTAATGCACTCCAATACTGCACGCTGCAATAAGCAGTAATGTGTGTCACGCTCGGAAAGCTGCAGCTTTAAACACATCAACACTTGATTCTCACTCTCAGGCGTGTGTTTAAAGTACTCGGTATCAGAGTTATTAATACTTGAAATGCAGCTCTTGAAGCGTCTTTTTTCGATTGAAGGTGAATAAGCAGAAGTCAGTGAATGTTGTGCTGACATCTGAAGAAAAAGTATGAGTCACTTCACTGAGTTTGAGAGCGTTTCTGATCAATTGAGGATAACATCCTCCAAAGACTTGCTCAGCAGTGCCCAGGCTTGTTTGCTTAATGAAATGTTTCTCAACACACTGATAAAGAGATTCGTGGTGGTTGTGTTTGATTTTCATTTTAAGGGCTGCTTTAAAACAGCCGTGGCGCTATAAGGAGTTTTTTGTGTCAAACGCGGGGTGTAGCAGAAAATAAAGCCCCTCGCTTTTGGGGTAATAATCATGTTTTAAAGAGGTTTATTGTGCATGACTGTAGTGTAAAAGGAAAAATAAAAAGCTTTAATTTCTGTCAGCAGTCCGTGTACACAGATTTTTCATTTAGTATCTTTGGCAAAAACCTGCTTTTTTGTATTCGCAGTTGTCCTGGTGTTTTAGGCCTAAACATTACTTTCAATACGAAATCGTCAGATTGATTCGTTTCTTTAAACCATTTCAATAATAACGTTTGTATCTGTGGCATCAATAAGTGTTTAAAGCCTTACAATACTTTAATACGTCTGTTTTACTGTTGTGTGTTTGTGAGACCATGTTTCTGCTTTTTCATTCATTTTTAATTACTTACGGCAGGTCATTGCCGTAAAACAGCGTTTCAAATGACCTGTTTGTTTGATGTTCTGTTTGATGCTTTGTGACAGTACCAGCACTGTTAAACCGCTCCGTTTTACTGTTGAGGTTTTCTCGTCTTTTTTGTGCTGCTGTGTGTGTTAATGTTTGGAAAGTGTGACGCAAAGTTATGTTCAATCTGGTGAATAAAGTTTAAGCGTAGATTTATTGGACTGGAAGTATTGGCCCTTCGTGAGCTGCTACTGGAGGCTGGGGGCTGGGTTCTCCTTTATTCCAACTAATTGGGTGGTGATGAGAACCATAGCAACAAAGAAATGGCTTTCAGTGTTTCTGTTGTGGGCTTGGTGATGACCCAAGGCTAACACGGGCTGGGACATCCTGAAAAGCTTCCCGCAGGGCGCATCATTGCCGCCCCGTCTCCCCGTCACAAAACCTGGGCGATGCTGAGCCCTCAGGTTTACAGATAGAACCGGTTGCATAAGTCCTCTTGGGAACAAATGAATGGCTACAAAAAAAGAGCACCAATCGCATCGGCTGCACTTAAGACAGGCTGGGCCGCGGCCAACATTCGTTTTGTAACCCGTTTCATAACTTCTTATTCAAAAAAAAGCAGCTATCAGTGAAGAGGAACGGGGCTTCCCGCGTACCACAGTGTCCGGATCTATGATGCGTGTCGGGTGACTGCTTCATTTGATGAGATTCTCAGAACACCCCTCGTAGAGCCGGCGCTCAAAGGTCGTTCCCTGCGCACGCAGTGGATAAGACACCTTAAGCAGGCGCTTTCCAGCATTTCCAATGACTCAGTCGTTCATATTTTTAGTGCGCGGTCACAAAATGTTCAAACCTCTCTCGCTCTAGTTTGTTCCGAGCGCTTCTCTTCAGCCGCGCTTTCTGTCCTACATAGTGAAGGCAAAAACTATTCCAAGAAGTTTTACAAACTCTAATGAGCTGTTAGTGTACTTTTTTTTATAAATACAGTAAACAGTTTTGGGATAGTAACCCGCTTATTACTGCAAGTTTTTATAGATGTCGAAATCCAGTTCAGGGTTATCTCAAGTATAAAACTCCCATTGTTTGGTGCCATCATGACAAGATCAGGCAGATGTCCAGGCCTCCACCCTGCTGGAACTCGTGACTTCCACACAACCTCCTGCTTAAACTGCAGGACTTGTGGGAATATGTAGGGATGTTCTGGACCTCCAGTACTTTAACACTGCGTTGGTTCCCAGTATTTTCGTTTGTAGCCGGTATTGTTTTGAAGGGCTTGTGTTTGTTTCAATGGAACTAGAGGTGAAACCTATCCCCCGTCGCCTTTTGACAAGTTTCTGAGTGTTTAATAGATGTGTGTTTTTTTAATACAGCCAGACATGTTAGCTTAGCACCAGTCGGAGTCTTAGCCTAACAAGCACGAATGACAAATGTACCTGGACATCCAATCCTAAGGCCAGAGGACCAGTCTGCTTGTATGAAAGCCCCTACAAGTGATTAAAGATGCCAATTTCAGCCTTGATATGTTATCTTTGATTCTACAAGAAGTGGTTTGTTTGATTCTTGTCTGTCAGATCTTAGGATCAGGTCCTCAGTCCTGATGAGTCGTGCCACAGATCTCAGATCAGGTGCAGGGCCTTAACAGTTCAGCTATCTTTGCTTTGAAGGGGAAACCAAAAGATCTGAGAACTGTGTTCATTCAGCTCCTGTTAAAGCTGCAGTCCGTAACTTTTGCCTCTTTATCACCATCTCTGTTCAAAACATAAACGTGCAAGTAAATTGCAGAGTTATTTTCTGAAAATAACTTAATACCAGTTTGCAGGGGTTTAAAACATCCTAAATGAGTTTTTCAGTTGATCATTTACACCTTCAAAACAAATGCAAGCCCTGCACGACATTATTTATCAGGTCTTCCATTCATCTTAAGTCTGACCTGGAAGGTGGTTCCCCAAAAGTGTCTGTGATCAGCACAGGATTGGTGAGACTGGCAGAGCCTTTGTGAGAACATTTCCTCGGCTGTCTCTGCTGAAAGATTCTCTTCCGTCTGTCCGTCAGCACGCGGCACTTCACAATAATTCAGCCCTTTGTACTTAATGCAGTGAGATGACAACGGAG
The DNA here is from genome assembly GCA_036877585.1 of Botia kubotai. Classification (NCBI taxonomy): domain Eukaryota; kingdom Metazoa; phylum Chordata; class Actinopteri; order Cypriniformes; family Botiidae; genus Botia; species Botia kubotai. The sequence goes on from JAZGTI010012659.1 coordinate 14,539, forward strand.
GGCAAGTACAGATCTGTATGTCATATGTGTGCTCTTCCTCTCTCAGGGAATCACGATAGGGAAGGACGCGTGTCTTAAGACGGAATGAAAGATCCATGAATAATACACGTGGATGTGAGATCCTCTGGGAGAAAAACAACTCTCTTTCGTTTTTCACAAGCCTGCACTGAGTGCGCCAATATCTGGAATAAATGACATCGTGCGAGTTGGTACACTGTGTTCCCTGTGAGTTTCAGCAGCTAATGAAAACCGCTTTCGTCTCTCATTGACTTTTAAAGATAACTATAATGATAACTGCATTAGCGTCCACACAAGTGAACGATAATATTTATTTTACATTTGTGCAACCCAGTAAACACACTAGCCCGTTAGATTCCATTGATTGATTTTGATTGGCTGTCAATGATTTATTGATCATCAGTTGAAAAAAAACTGCTTGAAACTGAGCCCAACTATATTGTTCTACCGTATTATTGTTATATTTGTAGTATCGAAAAAGTTTAAAAAACGGGGTTCCACTGTTGTTCCACATTCCGTCTTCTCTTGCGCTGTCAAACTGTGATTTCCGGTTTTGACTTTTATCAATTTGTTGTCGTGACACTTTACGAGAACTTTATAGGCGATTAAAATAACGCTTGTTTGCTCTTTCTGTTGACACCCTTTTGGAAGGAAAGCGTCCTACAAACACGCACGAGATTCCTACACAAGATTTACTGCCGTTTTCTGGCTTGTCATGCTGTTTCTGCTTGCGTTGTGTACAGAAGGCTGAAACGAGCATCTAAGCGTTTTTTGCCACTCAGTGATTGGCCAATCGTGAGTTTCCTGGGAGCCATTGTTCTGTTGGAGGCCGTGTGGCCATCTGCTCTTTTCTCAGCGTCTTTGTGCAATCTCTCTGACTCTTTCTGTCCACCCATTATCTCCTACGACAGTGCTAGATGTTTATGGAGCTTCATCGCAGCTTCTGGCTTGCAGTG
>JAZGTI010012660.1:0-15512 GCA_036877585.1 Botia kubotai
TCCTCACCTGATTGGTCGACAGCTTGGAAGTGGCTCACAGTGTTGTAATAGCATTATAAATAATAACAGAAGCAGCACAGCAAATCAGTAATATGAAACAAAGTGTCTCATGGAAAAGGATTTTACGCCTCTGCTCAGAGCCAAAGATGAAAATGAGAATTGGAAAGCACATGAGGTAGCACAGCTCTTAACACATACTAATGGATTCAGTGTGGATGCTGATGCATCTTCATAGTGATTCATACTGGAGAGCCAGTGTGACATACGGTGCGCAGAGTTCATTCTCACGGGCTTGAAACGCTCCCTCTGATGTAATCGCATAAAAGTGCGACGACTCCTTTATATTTAAGACATTTACCTCAGATCACTTCACCGCTGGATGCATTTCAACTTTGTTCTCTCTTTTGAAACCCCTTAAAAGGATACGACTGTATTTACAATAAAACAACCCTGGTAGCGGGTTTTAAAGTTTAACAAAGCTAGTTTCGCAAAGTTTTGTGTTTGCTATTTCTCTCTCTCTCTCTCTCTTGCAACATAATGGTACTCAGAAATCTTGAATTTACTGAGAATAAGAGTTTATGTACTCCATAACAACAGCTGAAGCTTTTACATCAATATATTGCCGGTAATAACAGAGAGATGTACCTGTAATCCAACAGAATGGTACCCGGTGGATGCTGGGTTGTGAGGCTGCACTTTCCGACCAATCAGAAACATTAAAGGAAAAACGAACGATCTCTTTGACCGGGCTTTTAAAATAAGCCTTGTAGTTCCTGAAATTCACTCTGCTCATGGGTAGATGGAAGGTCTACCGTTCGACAGGGTCACACCCCCTTGATGCAATATGTAACGCAGAGCTTTAAAAGCCAGAGTGAACCGCAGAACAGCCATCGATCATCAAGAGGGGAAAGCTTATAGATCACTTCTTGGACTGACAGGAGTTTAGTATAAGGGTTTAACGTGGACCAGGGCAGCAAGAGGTAAGAGGTGGAGAGATTTGGTGTGCGGTCTCTGAGCCCACAAAGAAATTGGTTTAGAAAATCTAGCAGGAGGCAGAAACTTATATGGCCAGTATAAATGGGAAAGTGTTAACGGTCACACTTAAAACAACTTTAAAGAAAAATCTTTAATAATTAAAGTGTATGATTACAGAATTTGGAAATCACTACAAATGCTTGTTTATATGTAAATAGTAAATGTAATTTACATGATTAATTATTAAAATTCTAAATAGTGTTTATTGTGTATTTCTTGTTGTATTTCTGCAGAACTAAGTGATCTCAATAATACGATCCATCATGTTATTGTAGGAAATAATGTAAATATTCTGCCAAGGGTCACAGGCAGTTATCCTTTCCTCATAAAATTGTCATCTTAAAAGTTACACGGGGTAATAAACATCAAATGAGCGTGTCCTCTTGAGACAGTGTCACCTAAATGACCATGTACACAAACCAAATTATGTCTGAAGAAATCTCACAGGAAGGCCCTCAGACAGCCACAGCTGTGAAAATGACTTTCAATTTCCTGTACTTTTGCCCTCAGCCCACGTTCGCTCTGGAAGTTTTAATTGGTATCAGCCTCCTGGTAGAAGGCCACCACAGACATCTCCAAGTGCTGTCTGTGTACAAACAATCTGTCACTGACCAATACATGTGATCACTGCCAGTGATAGAGAGAAGACTTGGCAGGACACTCTATAACAACTTGAAAATAAACAGTGTTTGAAAACACAGAAATCACGGAGCTTGAAATTTTGGGGTTTAGCTGTTGGATTTTCTCGCAGTAATTGAAGGTTTGTGAGGGTTCGTTCTGACATCTTGGAAGACAGGTATTTTTGTGTTCCTTTGTGCTGTCAGCGGGGTGGCTAGCTCATGGGTTCATGTACTATACAAAAATAAGCTAGCAATGATATCCATGTTGACAGGTAAAATAAAAAAGGCAAACGAAAAGAGACGGAGTAAAAATTCAAAACCAAGCAGAAATACTTGGAGTGAGAGGGTGTGCTGCATGGATATCAAATACAGTTTCTGTTGACGATTTAATAAAGATATGGTCATCAGCTATTTTAGCTATTTAGCTAATTTGTTTAGCTAAAACATTAATCTGGGCTTTAAGATACAGCGAACCGGCAGACATTGTAATACACTACCCTACATCTTACAGCACTTTAATTGGTCACCAAACTGAAAGCCCCACCCCAACGTCACGCTATTGGTTCAGCCAATGTTTCGGGGCTGACTGGAATGCTCAAACAAACAGAGCAGTGTTATAAAAGAAAACACCACAGAGCCACAATGTTTACACAAATTAAATTACAAATGGACTATTTGTAGACTTTGTATGGAATATGAGTTTACATTCCAAAAATATTATACACCTTAGCTTTACAGTTCTAAATTTATCAGCCCCTGTCTGACCTTATATGGCTTCCTGTTTTCTTTATAGTATGTAGGGTAATATAGCATGTATAGTATGTAGAGTTTAAAGCTATACCCACACTGTAATCCTCAGAGGCCAGAACCAGACCTTTGACTTTTAGGCCATGTCCTAGCATCTAAAAATAAACATTTCTATATGAGAGCCTGAGAGGACCCGGCACACATACAATTTACACAGATAATAAAAATTCAACTGTTACTTAATTTTGTGTCATGCATTCCACTGCATTATATATACCGACAAAGTTAATTAGTGATGTTTGACCCCCAAGCACTAATCAAAATATATAACAAATGTTGAATAAGCAAGAAATGCCCCAGATTACCCTAAACAAAAGTCGATTTTGTAGATGATTTAAGTCTTATGTAAAGTCTAATGTAAAATACCATGGAAACATGTAGTTCAGTTTCCATGGAGACAGTACGACCTTATGGGCAAAACTGATGTTAACACCAACAAGAGCAAGTATCTAAACGACTTGGAGAACAATAACTGTCAATGTGGCGACAGAATGATACATTTTGGCAAGATTATCATAGCCTTTCTCTGTTAATTAGCCTTGAACTGTCCAGTTTATTGAATTATTGATCAAGCTTTGGGCCTGGACAGTTCTGTCAATGGCTATTTCATAGTGATAAATTAAAAATTACAGATATTGATTAATCTTGTGTGTCTGTGACTAGAGGCGACAACAAAAGCATGCAACAAAATATACAAATAAAAAGTAATAGGACGAATTAGCAAACTAATAACTTTTTTGTTTTTGCCTAGATGCTTAATAATATTTTCTCATTTAATCAGCAATAACAACCTGGTTTGCATTCCATCAGAACAGAAATTACTAGTTAAAAAGAACAAATGTATATGCTAGATGATTGATACATAAAGGGAAAAATTGCATGTTCCTTGCAGCTAAAGTCTGTGCTGATTCAGTGACCTTTCCGTCTTCTGTGATCACTCAGAAAGCACATTAGCAATTATCATCTCTTAGAAGCGCAGTTGATTTATTGCCATTTACAAGAACAGTTTGAAAGCCACAGTTAAACAGGGTTGGTAACATCCTGGGAATTCAATTATAATTGCTTTAACAGGGTAGTAAAATTTTGCTTTGTACGTTAAATACTTGACATTTAACTGGATAATGTGGCAAACGGCTTGCGATACAGAGACAAGATGCAATAGAATAACATGAAGAATAATAAGTATTCATGTATTCACTACAGTACAGTTACAGGCTGGGCTTCAAAAAAAAAAAAAAATATATATATATATATGTTTCATTCATATTTGCGGTAAGAAAAAAATTAAGGAGCGCTATATTTTTCTTTGAGAATGACTTTTAGAATGGTAAGATATAGCAAAACCATACTTTGGGAGTTAAGGTATGTGCTAGACATTAAAATAAATGTATTATGTTTTATGACCTGACTGGCAAATCACATAATTATTTCATGCAGCCAAATATGTCCCTTACTGCAGCGGATCCTCAAAGCTCTGAGATAAAGCATTCAATCAGGGTCACACTAGGAAATCTATCCCCTGCTGCTCCCATTTACATCCTCTCTGACATGTTATTTTGTTAAATCAGGCCCAAGTGGTAACTGGAGTCCAGTTGGACTGAATCTCAGCTACTATTAAAGAGCTCTGATACAGTACAAACATTCAATTAAGAAACATACACTCCAAGAGACAAACACTGCTCCAGTTCCAACTAATATATACTATATTATATATGTAATATTCTTATATAAAATATAAAAAAATATAAAATATACAGTATATATTAGTTGGAGCTGGAGCAGTGTTTGTCTCTTGGACTAATAAAGTGTGTTTTTGTTTTGTTGAAATTTTGTTTCAACAAAAAGTGCCCTTAAATTGACGATAAATACCAGCAGCGATTTTTGTCAACAAAGTTTGCTGTAATTTTCTCACTCTTTTGTGAAAAGTCCCTTATGCTGATTATCAGCAGAGAACTGAGGAAATCTTTGGGTGCCATTTCTTAGCTGTAATATATTTCATTTCTTTGATTTTGAACCAAGCTCCCCTTTTCACTTTTTATATGCGAGCCTTTTTTTCAAATCGAACCGTTTTCATTTATTTATGATAAAGTTCGTGTTCTTCCACGGGCTCTGCCAAAGGTTGTTATGCTTCAGAAGACAGCAGGTGGAGAAATGCTCATTTCTATGGAAGGCGCACTAATAGCAATCTCGCAAAACCGAGATTTTCCATTAATACTTCAGATTTGCCATCCTTCCCACTTTCATCAGAAACGGGCTTTTCTCACACATGTTGAGCACGTTGGTAGCGTTGTAATTCAAGGTTGGGACTGGCAGCAACCCAAAGTCCAGGGTTCAATCCTGGAAGAGGTAATGTGCTAGAAAGATTTTCCACAATGGCTGAAAAAAAAGCATTTTCCAAATAGAATATAAAGCAAACGTGTGTATATTCAACTGTATATAGTTTAAAAAAATCATATGCCTATTTTTATTATAGGACACAATGCATGTATGTAATATTAGTGAACGTATGTAAAACTATAACTTATCTTGTATTAACAACACTATGCAAAGTCATGGCTTTGATTCCCAGAGAACATATGTACATTTGCACATGTACACTTACTCATGCACTGCACTGTTGAATCAGACAAATACATAAATCTTAACAGTTTGTTATTATAATCAAAAAGTGCCTTTATTGCACTTTAATGAAATGAAGTAAATGCAGTTTAAGGGTCGTATATTCATATTTTAGAGTTTAATGAACCTCCCGGACCAGGATTGTGGTGATGACATTTAATGCTACTTTATTTATTTGTTTGCTTGTGTGTTTAATGTATGTTTAATACACAAAGTTGGCCAACAGTTTGCTTGGAATAACTATTTATTTGCTGCTTTATTTACAGGCTCTCGCCTGTGTGTATAAGTCACTGAGTATTTAATTCTACATCTGGTCTTGTGCGCATTATCTTAATGTACCTTATAAGCAGGCATCATGCCATGTTCCGGGACTCTGGTGGAAAACATCTGTCTGTGAAGAGAACTCCATGGCAACCATTTTGAAATAAAGCTGAGCTCAACATCTCTGACAGCTTCACTAACCCCTAATAAAAGCAATAGTGTCACATCAGTGTTATCATTGCTGCACAATGAGGACTTTGATGAGCAATGTGACATATACTTGATCAGAATACCCAGCTAACAGGGAACATTCTCAGAACGTTGACTAACGTTTTTAAAAAACATTACAGATATAAAAAATGTTTACAGATATAAAAAAACATCTAAAAATGGCTTTAAATGTTCCAATAACCTTATGAAAGTTTTTAAAGTTTAAAGTTACTTAATGGAAACATAATGGAAACATTCTTACAACCTTATATGTGTTAAATGGGTATGCATATATTACATATATTAGACAGCTCTGAACTTATTCATATCACACAAATCTACAGCCTGTCGCTTAAAGCCAAAATCTGTGTAAAGGGGTTTTTATGCTCCACTGGCTGCAGCAGAGTTCCGTAAATAATTCTAGAATTTCAAACCCACAGAACATCAACTGATGAATATTATTGTACAAAAAGAGCCGTCCAAATCCTCACCTCTCCCAGATGTCTTTTTGTCGCAGGCAGAACAAAAACAATTTCACTTCTCAGCTGAACCCTCAGGTTAATATACCAGTGTGTGGAAAAAATGACCATGTTTTAAAAGTTCTGTAATGAGTAGCTGCTTGTGTTTATGTCCCCTGATGTCCCGCAAGAAAAGAGTGTTTGAGTCAAAGTTTCCATAAAACTTTGCATTGAAATTGCTTTGGGATTCGCCGGCCACTGTGTTACTCTGTTTCTGTGACTTTCACGTGCCTCTCTTTCATTTCCTGTGTTAACATCTACATCTTTATTTCTTCCTATGGAACCATAGCAAACATATAATAACATTGCAACACACTGCAACAGTCCAAAACGCATGTAACAGTTTTTCTAGAAAGCGCTTCTACAATGTTCCTTTATAGTGCATCGTTAGTCCACTAAACTTTATTTGGCTTTGTGCATTTCTTTTAAATTGTCATACTTTCAGTGTCCATCATCAGCCCATTGTTAACATAAAGCTGTTAAATAATGCTTTCAAAGGACACAAAAATCGCTGTGTTGGATTATGCAACTGATTGATGGGTTTCTGAACGTGACTATATAAGCGTTTTTGTTGGCTGTTAATTGTACGGCTTAATGTGTCCTACTCTTCTGCAAGAGGGACAGCTTCAGAGGAACTGTGAGACAAAAACGTGCATGTTAGCTTTAATTCCTGCATTATCCTCTCCATAACAACCCTGTTGTCAATAAAACAAAATGACCAACGTTGCTCCCCCAAATCTTTTCATCAACTTCAGCCAAACCCAATCACCACCATCTGCTATTGTAGGTGCCAAACGTTTAATTCAGTTTCATTTTAAAGCATTTGGGCATAAAATCTACAATGAGTGGGAATGACTGGCTCGATTTGCAGCAAGCATTCGGTGGCGGAACAATGGAATTCATTTCAATGGATTTTCCTGGATTCTGTGGATTTTAAAGAAGAAGGAATAACCTTAAGCCACAATCACGGAATACTTACGGTAACTAATGAAAATTAACCATGGTTTTACTACAGTTAAAGTGTAGTAACCGTGCTTATTGGCGAATTGATTCAAATTTATATAATTTATATAATTTTTATATAATTTTTTGAGTTTTACTACAAATGCCATGGTAAAACCATGCTTGCTGTAGCAAAAGCATGGTTTAACTATGGTAACCATGGTTATTTGGTGTAAACTGTAGTGAAGCTATGGTTAATTTTTATCATGTAAAATTGATTCTGTACACTGTAATGGTTAAGAAAAACAAGAAAATTAAAAAAAGAAATTTACAAGACCATGCTGGACAAGTGTTGCTCTGGTTGTCATAACAACCAACGAGTCTAAAATGTACCTTTTCTGGTAGCAGTCATCGCGTTCGCACAAGCCTGCCCTTTAAGGAAATACAATGCAGACCATTGGCTGCAGAGCCATTGGCAATATGACGATCATTTGGAAGAAATGCTGTAATTGTTTGACTTTTTTCATTCTTCAGGAAAAAGAAAAAACAAATCTGTGTGGACCAAGACTTTCCAAAAAAGCATTTTTAAACATCTTTGTTGTTATTTAAATGAGGAGATCTAGGGTTGGCTAAGTCAAACCAGAAAATACATCTCTGTCTTTACTGGCACACTGATATTGGGAGATATCATTCATTTTTTCACAAACATCTGCTCCGAGTCTTTGTTCAATTCCTCCCATCACCTCTGAGGCTAACAATCTGATGGGTCTGGTTGAGTGCCAACGTAGGATTTAAACGTCGAAGCCTATTTTTCATTCTGAAAAGTAATTTTTTGCAAATACCGGAGCGCAACATTTAACAACGTACTTGACTACATTAGCTAAAACCCGAGAGGCAACATTCTGAAAAATTAATGTGTTTTGCTCTTTATTATTATTATTCGTGATGAAGATGAAATTCAAAAACAGTCTCAGAAGCTTTAAATGTGCTAAACACTTCTTTCATCCTGACATTAGCGCAGAAACTTTAGTGAAGCAACTAAACAGATCAATTCACTACAATGCTAATTACCAAAACTGATCATGTTTAAAGTAGTTAAGCAACCTATTATCCTTACCTGACATCAGCTAACACACGCAGTAAACAGTCTATGAAATGCAGTGTGCAGATTTTTATAAAACTCCAGCTAAGGTTCCCTGGAAATCAGACTGAAAATCATATAGACTCATAAAGAGAATAATGAAAAGCGCTATACAAATCAATTCGACTTGACATTTCTTAACTTGATGATATCAGTTAACATGGTTTTAACCATTGGTTAAGCATTACAAAGGAACTTTTGTTCCATTGAACAAATAAGCAGCTTAAAATATCCACCACCAGAAAAAAAGGACTTCCTGATTAATCCAATTAACAACAATGGGAAATTAACACTGCTGGAATCCATGCAGCTGAAGATGAACTTAGAAAAACACACATACTTCTGCAGGATTGAAAAACAGATGTTTATTTTATGCAATCCAACCTTTAATTGCAATCAGTTCATTTAACCATTGAAAGTGCATTCTGGGAAACAGCCAGCTTAATGGTCTTACAAGTCGACACTGATCATTGTATACCTTGTGTCTAGCTGCAAAATACATCACATTCCTGTGAATAATGGTATTTACTTGCAAAGACATAGTGAAAAGTGTTCTTTGAACTCTGAATAACTTAACTGTCAAGTGTTTGAAATACTGGAAAAAAAGTTGAAATATCCATACTTTCGTGGAAGCATTGACAGAACACTGGAAAAACCTCAGAAACACACTTAGCAACGCTGCATTCTAGCTCCACATTTTATCAGTATGCATGTTCCCTGGGAATCGAACCCACAGCCTTTTGCACTGCTAATACAATTCTCTACCAGTTGAGCTACAGAAACACAAAATTTGCCCCGTATAGGTTATTTGCTCATTTAGATAAGGCTACAAATAATACAGGATATGGAACAAAGGAGCTATGAAACATCATTCCATATGATGTCATCACTAGAGCACATAGCCATCACTGTCACAAACATCAGAAAGATGTCAGTTCTTGTCAGTCCATCACATAGAGGGACAAGCACTGAGCTGACCCTATTAAAATCCCTGCTAAAAACTACAAAGCCACGTCTCTGCCCAGGCAGGGAATATTAAATATTAAATGAGGGTCTTTTCAAATCACCAAAGAAATGCAGAACACTTACATTTTGCCAAAAGTGCGAATTTCAAAATTAAAATCAGATTTCAAAATGATCTGTTGCAATGATGAAATAATGTGTGTTGATCGAATAATTTGCTGTAATGGACTGACATGCGGCAAAAGCTATTTCGTATAACGGTCCAATAACATCTTTCAATACAGCGGTCAGATTTAAATTGCATTCATACAGTAGCTACGTAACTTATTTCTAGTCATGTCGTTTCAAACTGAATCAGGTTATTGAATCACATTGACGTCGGAATTCAATTTACTCTGATTGAATTTGCACGTTATTATCATTAGAAAGGATTTCAGTGCTTTCCGAATCGCTGGTGTTTCTGTGTTCCTGAAACGTCCTTGAAAAGTGTGAAAGATAACTGACACTTTATATTTCCTGATAAATGAAAGTCTGTCACTGACAATATGATATAACCATTTTAGCATAAGAATAAAAAGTCACTTCCCTTCAAGTTCGTTGGAGACAGGTAGAGACTTTCATAACTAATTTATAACTATCGCAGGAATTATCGGCAAAACTACAGTGCTAAGATTGAGGAGACTAGGTCAGTAAAATGAAATGTATTAGATGTTAAGTGGTTTGTACAGTACATACAGTACATATAGAGCAGGATTTACATAAGGATTTACATCACTCATACCAAGAGATATTTCTTCTCTTTTCTTAAGCGACACAAATAAGTTTGCGTATAAAACTGGTTGTACATCCTCCATTCTTTCCACAGTAGTACTTTATACTTCTTTGCACGGACAAATCTGGATAATGAGGAAGATGAGCACATTTCTGAGAATTTTGTATTTGATCTTCTGGTGGAACGGTTATACCTTCATCTTATTTTGAGTTTTTGCCTCATTTGCCTCATTCTGGCTTTCCTTCCTTCTCACGATCCCCACAAGCTCCATCTCTCTCTGTCTCTGTCAGCTTTCAGGCATTATGTCTAACTTTGCCTCTGGGCTTTTCCTCCACCCCCTTTTTGAAAACAGAACCTGACTTCAGGCTAATAAAATTCATAAATGATTTTGTTTCACGGGGTTGCGTGTGGAATGCCGTCTGTTGTTTAGGGGACACGGTTCCCCCTGACTCATCGTGTAGGGATTTTGGAAAGCGCTGGAACTCGATTCATTTTCGAAAGATTTGAGAAAGGCCAGGAAAAGTGTTCAGTGGTAATCCAGCCGTTATCAAAGCATGAAAGGAATGGCCATTCCTTAATAAAGCCTTGGAGCATCTCAGCCCTTGCATAGAGGTCACACAAATAGCAGGAATGGAAAAAGGAAGGAAAATGGATCAGCTACTTACAAAGACGCTTACAAAGTCACTTTAGGTGAAATAAATAAATAGAAAAGTTTATTGATTCAAAGAAGCATGTAGCCCACAAACAAGACAGAAAAATGTGGTTGTTGGTATTAAAGGGACAGTTCACCCCAAAATGAAACTACTGTCATCATTTATCGTGTTGTTCTAAACCTGAATGACTTTCATTCTTCTGTAAAGCACAAAAAGAGATGTAGGAGGACTGGCAGCTTCAGTCACCATTTACTTCAATGGAAAAACGATGCAATGGCAGTGAATGGTGACCCAGAATATTAGTCCCTAACATTCTGTTTTTTTGTGTTCCACAGATGAAAGTCATTAAGGTTAAAACAATTTAAACAATATGAGGTAAGTAATTTTAATTTGTGAAAATCACAAGTCATTGTTGAGATCACTGAAACTCTGATGGAGACATTTGTGAGATTTCTAGCTCTTTTTCTCAGAAGAATGATCTGATTTGCTCTCCATTTAATCTCATTGCTGTCTAGGAGAAATTATCGAGATATTAAAAATATCTCATCTGTGAATTTCCATTCCTGTGGGATTGCTTTATAGTTTATGCATCCTTTATGTAGAGCACAAACAATCTTTGTTTATATTTACAAAAAAGTTTTCGAAGTATTAACGTTTTGAGTGTCTTAAGTGTACTGTGATCCATATGTATGGATGGATGTGTTTATCTACTTGAATATAGTTCAATGTTGCCCTTGTCTTTATAACCTGAAGAACATAAGTATTGATTTATTGTGTGGCACAATAAATGACATTCTTAAAGAATCCTGAACACGCGACATACAAGGTCAAAAAACATTAAATCTCTAGTGCACTGCTATCACATCATCAGTATCACATAGAATGTACAGTATTGTGTACAGAAGACTAACAATCATTCAAAAGAACACATTAGGAAAGACATTTAAAGGTGCCCTGTGGTGTCTTAGGAGAACATTCCAGTAACCCAGTAATCTATTTATTAATGCCACCCAATTAGCTGAATTAATTGTTAAAGCAGCACATAATTCAGTGTGTACATTAGACTCATCTGGTAATTAGCTTACCAGACAAACATATGTGAGCAGATTGAACGTATATTCCAAACGGCCAGAGTAAAAGCGAGACAGACAGAGAATAAAGCTCCTATTCTAAAGGCAAATCAACCCAATTGCTTGGGTAATGGATTTCAGTCGCACACTCATTGAAGGGGCTTAATGTTGCATGTTGTTGCAAGTCAGCACATCGCGATGAGCTCTGACATCAAGCTGTGCACTGTATGACTCGCTCTCTGTGTGCAAGTCTATGAGAGCAATTGTGCCTGGAAATTACACGCTTCATATTGGAGAAGAGAAAATCGAATGGGAGGATAAAATGGCAACAGCCATCTGTCAAATTGCTGTTCGGACAAATGATTTTAATCTAGAGGTGGATTTAATAAATCTAACAAATATTCAAATAACATATCCATTAATCAGACTTTCTCATAGCTACAAAGTCAAAGTAATGGGCAATCATGTATTTCAAGGGCACAGAGATTTACATTCAGTCGATCATGTTTGTAACCGTTCCAGTTTCCGGTCTAAAAACTGGTAACGACTAGTTGCCGGTAGTTAACTGGTAACGACTGGTAACGACTGGTATCAGCCAATAAATAATGGTGATATTTTATTTTATTTATTGACCGTTGTGTTATTCATTCACATAATGAATAATGACTCTTGAATTGTTCAAAAAAGGATAAACATAACTGAGTTATTTGTTATGGGCATGAAGTCAAAGGCAACAGAAATTTTCTATTGATTTTTCATCCAGTGTTTATCTGTGAGCTGGTTCTTCATCTTGTGCTGTTTTTGGCCAAACAGGCTTTAAGACAACTCCTCTCCTGTGATTTATGCAAATATTTATTTGCGCAGAAATAAATATGGCAGTGAGGAAGAAAAATAACATCTTGGGATTTATTGTAATAAATTGTAATTAGAAGAGCATTCCTGGGAAACAGATTAATTTGAATATGTTATTCCAGAGGTAGTTGAAAAATGGAGAGCATGTAAAATTATCGAACCCTGGAGGCGTTGATCGATCAATCAATCAGGAATTACAAATAAGTAAACTGACAAACAAGTTAATTGTATTTTTTAATCGAACTGTTCATGCATATTTAAATGTATGCATGAATTCCATTCCATTTATTTTACATTAAATAATGCTAGTGATTGTCTATGGCAAAACCGCTAGTTATTGCCTATGGCAAAACAACTAGTTATTGCTCATGGAATTGGTGTTGACAAAAGAGCTACAACAATTTGTCCCATTGTTTGGTAAAATGACAGCACACGTATCATTGCTGTTCTGTTAACAGTTCTATCAGATTTCTAGTTTGAGTTTCAGAGCAGCTGTGATCTATCAGCTATTTCCTGCATGTCAGTATTTCACACATCTGGGATTTGGGCAGCGAGCTGATAACTGTCGTCTATCTGCGCACCTGCAGGATTACTACAAAAATCTATAAAGAGGCTGAAGCCCTTGGTTGCGGCATTGTGCTGCCTTGTACAGAAAGCCATTCATTTTGGATAAGCACTAAAACATTTTATTGACTACAGGAAAGAGCTTTAAAAATTCAAGAGAGGCAATTCTCCTGCTAGCAGATGGAGGTGTATATTGACTGTGGCTGCAGAGCTTTTGATGAGGAGTGATGTCACAGAGCGAATCAGATTCCGCTTTAGATGGCCGTTAAGATAAAACACATGCGGCAGTACATTCAAGTATTATCAGTCTTTAAAGTGCATGAATATGGATGAATATGTGAATTTTATGAATGGACATTTGCTCTCTTTTTCCTCTCCCTCTCTCCCTTGCAGTACGTGAGGTATGTGCAGAAATATAGTCCTTATAAATACTCTGTAAATTCAGCATATTTAGGACAGAGTTCTGTTACACAATCATATGGATTATCTCTGAGTATGAAAACACTGTATAAACACAAAGACAACTCTGGTTTGCATCTAAATAACGAATATTTTTGGTCTTTGTTAAAAAAGCATGAAGCAACATTTAACATGTAAATTGGCAGCAACTGCAAAAAAATAACATTCCTCAAGATGTCGAAACAAATCAGACCCAAAAAAAGTGGAAAAACATCTAGATTTTCATCGCTCACTAGTTACCGAAGTTCTGGTGCACTTCCATCAGTCTGTAAATAGGTAAGACACCTTTTATGAGCTCTCCGTCTCTGCCTCATTTCAGCCAATCTGTGCACTGTTTTTCAAATTACAGTAAAAAACAGTCAATCAACCACGTCAGATGTATAAAAGCACATTCTGACCAAAAGAGACACGAGTCACTTCCAACATAAGAGTGCAAGTCTGCAGATCTGCTCAGAGATAAGAGCAAACACGGTTTTTGTGCCTTACCATTCAGCCAAACATGGTAAATATAGAAATCACACATCAGTGTCACCAGTGAGTATGAAATGAGCAATTATTCCACAGACTTTGGCACACTGTCACAACATTTCAATATCCAGCAGCAATCATCAGACCGTCCAATAGAATGTAAGTCCTGGCAAGCGCCAGACACGGGAGACCTGGAGGGAAAATGTATCTTAATTAATTCAGTCAAATCTTAAGAAGTGTCTGTACGCAGGTGGCCGAGTCATTTCCATTGAGAGAACAGACTCACTGACTAAGAACACTCAGGTGAAGCCTGTCTCTCTTTTTTGTCAAACAGCTTCCTACTTCCTCTAGTCTCACTTTTTCTAGATCTATCTATCTGTCTGTCTGTGTCTCTATCACACTTTTAAGTGTGATATAGTTGCTGTTAATTAAAATGTCTCGAATACAAAACATTTCACTCTGAGTCACCTTGAAATATTTGTGTCGCTGGAAATTCTCTGGTGTTATCGTTTGTCTAGATGGAAGCTACATCTCGAATAGCATGTGTGGAATGACGGAATAGATGGTGTATCTTTTTACCTCAAAAGAAACGCTGAACTCATTTTCATCATTGCTGGTGGATATTGGCATTGGCAGCCGAACTGGAGATGATCTGCTCATGCTTTATGAATAAGTGACAGCCGTGAACTCTCTGTGTTGTGCACTGCACTACGTCTATGGTGCAGGAAACTGTCTGGTTCTTGTAATGACGTCAGTAACTAATGTTTGTAATTACTGGCCTTTAAAAATGCCTCACTGAACTGTTTCTGTAACATGCTGCCTTCCACGCTGTGTGTGTTGTACGAGAAACTAAACAAAAGAGAAACAAAGTGGCAACAGTTATAAACAAACATCATGTCTCCACAGCAATATGTGATGTATAAAATTAAACAAAACAAAAAAAGAAACAGAACAATTTACACACTGAAAAGCGTAACGCATAAAAAACAACTTTTTGTGTACCAAAAAGCTATGCATGAAACATTATTGATGCTGGATATCTATGCGAGTGATAATTTAATAACTGCATGAGAAATTCAGTTTTGATTATTGCATAGTATTTATACAGCAATATGCAATTGACATAATTATGTCAGAGCTCTTTGGTAATTGCTAAAAAATTGTTTAATGAATGTAAAATTATACGTTATGGTCTAAGTGCTGTGGCTGCTTCACATTTCATAAAAATATAATGTAAACAAAATTGCTGACATCTTAGGCAGCCATAAAAAGCACCTGGTATTCATCACTCTGACACTGGTTTGAAACTCTACATGCAAATTTAACGATCGGCTTGAGCGTGTCTGGGATGCATAAAAAAATCACTTTGTGATGACCTGGTGGTCCTCGTATGGAGTTCAGAGGCTGTGACTACAATAGGAATGTACGCTCATAAAGGATGAGCGATGAGAAAGTGTGTGACCTGTGACATCAGCGTCACTCTCTCCAACAAAGAAAATGATCTACAGTGTGCATAAGTCAGACGCAAAGGATAAGATTAGTTGTATGACAAAAGCAC
>JAZGTI010012661.1:0-15512 GCA_036877585.1 Botia kubotai
AAGACTCTTCCCTCAACCTTAAGGCGAGCGGCAGCGACCAATCACCAAGCCATTACAGGCTTCAGAGGAAACTGTTTATGTGACTCCAGAGCTAATTAGGCTCATGAACTAACAAATCGCTAGCACAACCGGTGAGGAACCGATCACATTCATGGATTGTCTGGAGAAGTCGGCAACCTCGCTCGCGATGTGTTCTGTGTGCTTTTAAAAGATTTTCTTCTTTCTTTAACTGCCACTAACTTGCTGAGAAAACTTTGGTCTTGGGTGTGGAGTATTTTTAGTGCAAACGCGTGTGCTATTTTCACTTAAACTGGGGGATCTTGACCGGTGAGCCATGTTTCAACCCACACCGAAGAGGTGTTTTACCATAGAGTCTTTGGTAGCGAAGGATAATCCTTTGCCAGCTTCGAGAACCGAGGAGCCCATACGACCAGCGGCTCTCAGCTATACAAACTCAAGCCAGATGAACCCATTTTTAAACGGCTTTCATTCCAGCGGCAGGGGCGTCTACTCAAACCCGGACTTGGTGTTCGCTGAGGCTGTTTCACATCCTCCTAACTCCGCCGTCCCAGTCCATTCAGTACCTCCTCCTCACGCTTTGGCTGCTCACCCACTGTCGTCCTCTCACAGTCCGCACCCTCTTTTCGCAAGCCAGCAAAGGGACCCTTCAACTTTTTACCCGTGGTTGATACATAGATATAGATACTTGGGTCACAGATTTCAAGGTAGGTTAATACAAAATGTTTTATTCGGCAACATTGTTTTTAAAAATATCGTTTAGTGTGAAGAAAATTCTTCTTAAAGATAACTGACAATATAGGTCCCAAGACGTTTTACACTGCAGTTATTAATTTACAATTAGCTAAAATTGTAATGTTTTAGTAGTTATTAGACGCGCAAAAATTTATTTATGCTTTGGAAAAAGTTTATAACTATTTTTAGAATAGTTTTTGTTAGGTAATGAAATTGTTCCTAATAATTCCTCAAAGATAGAAAGTTGGCGTTATTCCATGAAGCTGATTTTTAACCTCATGGGTCGAAAGTATTTATTAAACGTCTGGATAAGTTTCGAGTTTAATTAGCATTAATTTAAAATATATTATATAGAATAGTTTTGAATATTGTTTTTCAGCGTAAACGTTGCTTCAGTTTTAAATTATTGTATGGCCAGATTATGGACATTTTCATTATCACAAATATATAAAATAAAGTAGTAAAATAAGCCAACGAATTTATTTATGAAAAGAACGAAAGTTTAATTTTAGTTCGATGTTTTTTCCCTGTAAATAAGAAATGTAACTTTTATGCTAAAGTTTTTTTTACTGTATTGTTCCTTAATGCTGTTTAGAAATGATCTCATTTCGTTTAAATACAAACGTTAATGCCTAAATTAAATACCCTATATCGTACTAAAATATACAAATTTTACTACTTAGGGACACATTTTTCAGCAATTATAAACAAAAACTCTTTTTACTTTTATATGATTTAATATAAAGTTTGGGTATGAAAAAATACATTGTCATCCATCCGTTTTGAGAATCTTTATTTGCTATTACTTGCCTTTGAATTGACGAAGGCTGAAATACAGCCAGCCTGCGTACAGCCAAACTTCCCGTGCGTTATATTTACACGTAAGAAAAATAATATTGTGGGCATCATGTTCTGTTAAATGGTTGCAATTGTTACTGTACATTTAAAACATACATAACCATGACTACATACAGACTACATGACCACATCGTGTTAACATAAACTAAAGTTTAATTACCGATAATGTTGTTATTTTCAGATTATAAAGATTTTAGAATTTTCCAAATTATAGTTGTAAAGATTGGCTCATTATTATATCATTGTATATTTTTAGTGCTTGTTAGGATGATGCATGCTATAATGTATAAACTGTAGGCCCTGTAGCCTGAAATTAATTCGAAAAAGCAAGCAGCAGCCGAACAGTCGAGAATGAATGCTAATATTTTGGGAGATAGTGGGTTATATTTATTATCCCTTTCGTTACAGGAAACGAAACTAGTCCGGAAAGCTTCCTATTGCACAATGCACTGGCAAGAAAGCCCAAAAGGATTCGGACAGCTTTTTCACCATCACAGCTACTACGGCTTGAACATGCTTTTGAAAAAAATCATTACGTCGTCGGTGCTGAACGAAAACAGCTCGCTCACAGCCTTAGCCTCACAGAAACTCAGGTAAGAAGATATCTACCTGTTCTCTTTTGCGTCTACGAGCTTATTTAGATGTGCGCATGGTGCAAGGATTGTAATACGGCCTAAATGATTACTAAAATCAGTAGGCTATACAAAATAAGTGAACGAGTAAGCTTCTTGCGTGTACACGTTGATATGCTTATATATTTTATTAAAATGTGTATCTATTTTTGCTTTAGACAGTTTTTAATCATAAAAATCAATTATGATTTTTTTTAGTAAACATTAAAAGGCGTTTTAACATTTTTGCGTTTCATAAAAATGTTTGATCGTTTTCCTGGCTATATAATTTCTCTTTATTATTTTTGTCAGTGCTTATATTGTAAATATATACAGGCATATACAGAATTCGTTCTTTGTACATTCGTTGACTGAGCGGAAATATTGCTGCTTTGTTCAGCATTTGATTTCGTTTGACATTACGTGCCTAAGGAGCCAAGCATTGTTCTTAAAGCGTAATGGTCTGGGGTGAGTTAAATCCACCATTTCCAATTCACCCCGATTTTGGTGAGGTTGAACGATTCCGTTTTAGACGGGGCTCTTGTGGAAAACGTTTGGCAATTAACCAGTTAACCGGTTTAAATGGACCCTTGAAAGAAAGAGACGGATTCTATGAATTTCCCTAACCATATTTAAGATCGTATTTGCGCGTATCGTTCAGTGGCCCGGTCGGAGTCTATTGTCCCGGTGACAGCACCGGCCCTTTTCTGAACGGCGCTTTTCACAAGAGCAAGCGAGAGAAATAGACTACGAGCCACTTCAATGCTTCAATTAGCTCTCTGAAAGCGCATTACATGTGCCTCACTTGCCAGGTTGTCCGCTTTGAGCTTTACGGATGATATGAATAATAAAGGTGCTGAATTAAGCTAAAGACAGAACTTCCAATGTGTACTAATAGAAAATGTTTTATGCTGCGTTGTAATGTAATGAGGGGTGAATTGTGAATAGGCCAGCTAGCAAACTGATCCTTGATAATAAACGACAGTTTATACACGAGGTTATACACCGGTATTGCACTTTTATGTACAGTTACATTCTTCTGCTTTTATACTGAGTGCATTTTCACCCCAAAACTGTAACATTTGAGAGTGAAGTAACAGCGGAGCATGTGGGTGATGAATTAACCTGCCGGTCGTAGACAGGTCAGTCAGGTGCACCCTAAGAGACAAGCCACACCACCTTGTACCTCATTCTTCAATCTATTCCTTTCATTCGGTTGTGTCCATTTAATACTAAATTCTTCGGTGTTTTAATTTATGCAGTCTGCGGACACTGAATGAAAGACGACCGGTGCACGAACAGATTGTGAGATACCTGGCAGTTCTTTGTCCATGCGGCCCCAGTTATTCTAAGGGCCCGTTAGTGATACCTTCTGTTAGACTAGCTCTCTTTGTGTAATTGTTTTATTCAGAGGCAAACGAAAAGCCATTTTTAGATTCATCGTATTTTACGCTGACTGTTTACACGTTTCTTCGCCACAGGTAAAAGTTTGGTTCCAGAATCGAAGGACGAAGTTTAAGCGTCAGAAACTAGAGGAAGAAGGGTCGGATTCACAACAGAAAAAGAAAGGAACACATCATATAAACCGATGGAGAATGGCCACAAAACAAGGAAGCCCTGAGGAAATTGACGTCACCTCAGACGATTAAAAGACTTATTGTTTGAACCCAGGACAGTGGCGTGGCTTGAAGGATGACACGGATAAGGATGCTGTGTACTGACAGAGAGAGAGAGGGTAAAGCCAATATCACATTTTGATTCTTCGAGATCGGCAGCTTGAGGGTGAGAGATCCTGTTGGTGGCACTGCTGTCACTACAAGGGAACTGTCAATACTTTTCACGTTGCCAAGGCAAGGTGATTGACAGGTATTACAAGCAGCCCCCCATCCTCCATCACAACACTACCCGCACCACCTCATCACCACTAAAACATAGCTCAAATGCGCATAGGACATTTGCACTTCTGAGGGGGTTTCCCTAATTTTATTTTTTCAAGACGTGAACCTTCCACTTCAAGATACCAAAATATACAATTGTTTTTGTAAAACTTGAATTGCATGGTAGAGCAATTAATTTTTTGGTAGCTTAATTAATTTGACCTTTTCAAAGTAACTTTGTTTTGATTCTATTTTTAATCTGAAAAATGTTGTGTGCTTCTTCCTTTTTACAACAGTGTGCAGTCTTTGAATTTATGATTCTCGTGTTAAAGTGATTGTGAAAACAATATGAAGTAGCAGTGCTGCGTTATAGTGTTTTTAAGAAGTAAACCGATTTAAAACAAATAAAAAACTATTAAAGTTTACCGCAGACAATATTAATTATGATGAAAAAAAAACTCCACGACATTCCTTAAAATTTAAGCTTTACCATGACTCCGTAATCTTGATGCGAATATATTATCTGAACTAGCCCCTCATTAAAGAGTGTTGCCTCGAAGGATTAATGCAAGAATTGACGGCCGCCTAGGCAGCAAAACTTCAAGCACTGAGCGTATTCCATGTACAGAGATAATAAAAGCTAATGTTTATGTTAAATCGTCTTTTACAAGAATGTAAATAATTTTGTGTTTGTGTTAAGTTTGCTACAATTTTAACACAAAGTATACTTCCAAGAAGTATGTAATTGTCAATATTTTGTCAATAAAGTTTTATCAATATGTTGCTCAAAATAAAATTACAGCCATTTTGTTTTACAAATATAGGCCAAAATGAAACTTCTGCCCGGTATGGTTCAGGCTGCACTGCGGTATTTCTGTTTCAGATAATCACGTCGTAATTATAGGACAATAGTGTACTATGAACTGCTCTGATAGTTGTCTTCTTTTGAATGGGTCTCTTGTTGTCGTCGTCCGTCAGGACAAACAGGAGGGGTATCATAGTTATAATTGTTTTATCAATAAGATTTCACCAGCTGTATAATGAATTTGAAGATATAACGGGAAAACAGGCTGGTTAAAATGTAACAGATAGAATGCTGACAGTCTTGTCTGGATTTTCCAAAGCGAAGTGCTTGTTTTTTCTTGTCTCATTTGCCTCTCATTCTGATAGACTGGCATTAACCAGTTTAATTTCTTTTGGTAGAAGAGCAGCGTCTGGTCTGTTCAAGCTACAAAGAGTCCCGCGAGCTTTTGTGAAAGTGCAAATCAGTTTAGGTAATTATCATACGAGTAATATGTGGGAGAAAGGGAATGCATTGCCCAGTGGTCCACTTTAATCTGTTAATCCGTGGATCCAAGGGGCCTGGTTGGACATAATTTAGTACAATCTGACTACCTCTCACACGCGATAAGAGGGAGTTTGCAATGTGCTGCAAAATAGGAGCTTTGTTTAAAATCTTGTCGGCAGCTATGGTCGGAATGTATCTTGCCTGCATTTCCATCTTAGTTTATTCCTTTAATTAGACAAATTATAGGCTATAGTATCTAAATACGATGTTTATATTTGTATGTTAACGCACACGCCAATTCATCTATTTATTCGTATTTTGTTGCCTATTGCGTGAAGTAAATAGTTTTATTCATATGTGACTAAATATTACGGTATTACAAGAAAGACCCAAAATAAATCACCGACCATTCCTGGGCGTTATCGTGTTTTCTCCTAAAACTTTTATGCGTTTTTTGATAACTTTTAAATTTTGAGAGACTTTCCATACACATACTAACTACATAAGGGGATTTTTGATCGGTCTGTGGACTATAACGGTAATAAAAAATCTGCGGAGAATACCATTAGCTTTGAAAAAACCCTAAAAGCTTTATTACAAACCCAGCTTTGAAATAGGGGGATTAGAAGGCTGAAAGGGTCCCACAATAGTTAGAAGAAAAGGTTTCATGCTAATGAGGTTAATGCCCTTTGTATCTCCGGACTCCACAACTTCATTACTCCTATCTCGGGCAACACCGAGCGGCTCAGAGCCCACAATCCACTCGAGCTGTTCCCTACCCTGCCTAAAGAAGGATTTGATAGCAGCCCTGTTCAAACTAGATAATTATATCTTTTCAAGTTGGAATTAAGATAAAGAAAGTGCAGGGAAGGCGGTGAGCCTTGATCCGCTGCAAACAAATTTGGCGCACTTTCTCCCTCCGTTGTGCCTCAAAAGACAGGACACCCCCCTCATTACCTCGTGCTCCCCTTTATTAATTTTGCATAGCCAATTTAAAATGCGCCTGGTGTTTTGCATTTAATAGTGGACAATTAACTACATTTAAAACAGGGAAATTATAGTTAACAGAACAGGCACATCACCTTTTTAAAATGATTTTATTGTTCACGTAATTAAGAAGATTCATCTTACTTCAATTGTTAAGTTAGTTTGCAAAATAACGAATACATTTTTAAATGCATTGGCCTATAACTTTTATATATGCACAAATTCGTATGTGACAAAATAATGATCACTGTCATCATTTGTATAGTATAAAGATGCATATGTCTTAAAATACATCTATAGACATTTGACATACAGCGAGCAGCGAATTACGACCCTGTATTGCCTACAGGCCTATTAATCGAACTGCTTTTCTAAATAGTCATACGGGCTGTATTGAGAACCTTCTGACCCGCTTAAGTAACCCCGTGCTGCGATAACTTGTTTCAGAGCAACATTAACCTAAACGCTTAACAACGCCACGCTTATGCAGTAGGAAAACGATCAATCACATAGCGTTATTTCCATGATTCATCATACAGTCGGGAAATTACCCCTCGTGTTACTTCCAAATGCTTGCAGTGGTTTCTGAAATCGAGGCTTTTAAACTAAGGTGTAAAACCTGCGACATACGTGTGACGTTAAATAATTACCCCTCATTTAAAACAGACTCCTATCAAATAACCCCACTGACCCAAAACCTCTAATCTGCAATTACTAGCTTTAATTACGTCCGCTGATCCTACCAAAAGGCAATTTTAAAAAGGCAACTAACGTGCAAAATAACGTTGTCTTGATAATACCTGAAATATTAATAAATGCACACAGTTTATACCATAATGTAAGATTATCCTTGAAAGTATGGTGGAGATGAACGTGCAGCCTGTCTTTCGTCCCAATTCCACTTTAACTTATTAACTGTTGTAAAAAATCATAACAGCTGTCGTTTTTATTGGAGTGCCTGCATTGCAAAATATTATTTGCAGACTTCTCCTATACATGGTATTTCCAGAAGGTCGCAATGCATTCCCGTTGCAACTGGCCACTGAAGCGAGTTTGAGATTATATTTATAACGTGGACTGGAATGTGACGTCACGACAAACACAATCTATCTAGTTTCACAAATTGCTTTTGAAACTGATCCTTGTAATGGGAGAATGAACTCCCTAACAATTCCCGTGGCCCTGCCATAAGGTACAACGATAAATATACAAGACTAATGAGCAATTACAATATAAACACCCTTGAAATAATTTACATCACAAATTAAATATCGCATGTAAGATTCAGGTTCTCCTTTTATTATTAACGATGGCTTGCGAGTTTTCATTCCCAGAATAATGCAGGCCTGGGGTCGGTGTAATATATCATTATTTACAAGAGTACTTATACGCAGAACCTTTAAAAGACACACTGGGTACCAGTTAAGATAAGAAATGTGACCCTCTTGTAAACAGCGAAAATTATTTACATTATTTAAATTCAATGGCAATTTTATTTACATTATTAGTCTCGTTGGTAAAGAGTCTTGGTCAAGCCCACTTTATCTTTTGTCAGCTGTCAAATCCTCTAATTCAGCGTGCTTGCATGAAATCTCCACCTCCACCCTCAAACACACCAACATGAATACACGAGATAAAACCTGGATGACAGAGGTGACATTGCTGAGACTTTATCGAAGCCAGTTTCAAGGTGCATCGTGAGAGAATTGAATCACTTCGTTGCCAAGTTCGTAAGCATGTCTCAAGGTTTAGCTGCCATCCTCACTGAGAAAGTCAATTATCACACATTTTTTCTATATATATCACAAATAAATTCGCCTTGATATCAATTTCTCTGGTTAACACAGCGATTTTAGTTATAAAAAATCAAAACATATGACTCATGAAATGTGTAACTGTTATGTAATATGTGCAGCGTTTTCAATTAGTCTGAAAACACCGGGAACGTCGGGAAAGTAAATCATTTGTCTAGATGCAGCAGGGAAAAGCTTCTGTGTTACGAATGCCGTTACAGGGATATCTACAGAAACCAACAGCCCACCCTCATATTTACGAATCTGCTTATTTAAAGCCGCAACAACAGCAGGAACACTGAAACAGCGTTGACCTCTGGATGATACCAGTAGTAAGAAACAGCTATTAGTAAATGTAATGTACAAAAATATTAAACCATTGTTTTGGCCACCAAATTAATAAATTATTTTTGTAACATATAACACGTGGCAACGTGCCCTAATAAAAATGCGACGAGAAATCCTTATCGTGAGAGCGCCAACGATGGTCCAGCCTACAATTAACACGTGCTTTCCCTGTCTAAATATATGGTTTATTCAGTACATTTTATTTATCCAAAAGATGTAGCAGAAAAAAGATGACAATATAGTAGAGAATAGATACAGAATAGATTCTGTCTATTCTAGAGAGAATAGAACTCTGATGTTGCGTATATTTTTGGTGTCTGAACACACGCGGGTATACAAATAGTGCACGCACACACACACAGACCACAGATATAGGAGGCCCGAATCATAAGTGTAGCAGGAATGTCTTTTGAGACCTCCGGTAGCTTAGCCCCTGTTTAACTACAACCCTCTTCAACCCCCAGGCCCCGACGCCAAAAACGTCATCTTGTTAAAGCGTCTTCACTTTTAACATTAAATAAATTCCGTAGTCATACTTCGAATAAGTTAATATGTTAGACTGTGCAGCAACTGCAATCTATTTCCAATATGATATGAATTAAATAAATATGATAGTCATCGCATGACTTAGACATTATGATTGTTCCAGTTGAGACTATTTGAAACCAATTGTAAAATCTAAATGGCCCGAAGTGTTTTCCATGTAAACTTGGGCTCTGTTCGTTTCCCGTCTCCAGTCTGTCAGACAGCTGCTGCGATATTGAGCTCTGCTCCTTGAACCTGAAGCACGCACTGACCATCTCGGGCAGCATGTGCAATCAAACTATAAATTACATTCATTCATAGCTTACTACAGCTCGCCCCAAGCGCACTACCAGACGTTTAAATAATGTTTCTCTTTAGAAGTTTTACGCAACCTTTCAAAGAATTTCAACAATAAATACTGTTTTAGGTTTCTGCTATTTAAAATCTTCCACAGAACGGTATATGGTCCTTAAACTGTTAACAAAAATGACGTGGAGCGTGTACTAAAGAGAATGTAGAACAGGGATCTCAAACGCTAGATTACATTACATCACAGTGGTTTACAGTGAGCGCTTTTCTGCAGTCTCCGTCTCAAGTTCGTTTTATTTTTTTGGTTGCTGGGTTTTCTTCATGATGATCATCATTAGGTTTACAACAACAACAACAACAATAATAATAAATAATACATTGCAAAAATACTGGCGACAGATTTTTCCTTTACTAATGCACTCCATATGGCAGGACTATACACCTGATAAAATACCTCTGGGGCCTCTCTGTTTGGAAAATCCTCAATTCGTTCTCCAAATCAAATAAACAATGGCTTCACAAAATATGTCACATGTGTTGCCATATTGATTCGCCTCATCTACTGCCCTAGTGGTCTTTGCTCTCATATGTGGCCTAAGTTGATGGTACGGTTTCTAACACTAGTTCATTGAGTGTGCGTGTTTTAAAAAGACGTCATTACCGCAGCGAGTCTTCAGATTTAGACGACATACATTACAGCACACAGAAGTAATTTGGTCTATCACAATGCGAAAACATCTTCAGTGTCAAATTTGCCATGCTGATTTTTGAGACGTTTACAATTTATGAAATAGAATATGATAGATTAATGAAAATATAGATCTCAACATATTACATATAGGTTGGAATCCTATTACCGTAAGCATAAAAAATTAGCTTGTTGCAGGATTTAATGTGATAAAAGTGATTTTTAAGAGTAAAAAAATAAAGAATAGTTGAATGGATTGATGAATTGACAAGTGGATGTGAGGAACAACTGATATAGACAGATAATTTATTAGTCCCTTGAGATAAATGTGTGGGTGCGTTGTAATGAGTTGTACACGTGCGTGTGAGCAGAAACACATACAAGTACAGTTAGTAAATCATTGATGGCTTACTTTGAGTAACCCACTTTGCATAAGCTTTGAAAGTGAAAACCTTGTGCAGTAAGGACCCCAGCTCTGATTGCTAGCAAACTAAGACCTTGTCTGAGGTGCCTTGTGAACGCACAAGCCTTTTCACTGTTGTCTGCAATTATTTTATATTCTCTTTTATTTACATTACATGCTTTTTAAATACTCATTTAAGTTATGCTAATAATTTGACAATCTGCAAATAGAAAACTCTGGGAAAGCATCTGGTGGGACAACCTGAGAGTCAATGACCCAGCCAACCTGTCCCTGAATGGACTACTGATGTGCTGCCTGGACAAACACTGTTACACTCATACAACAAAAAGCATGTCTTAAATTAAAACTATATTAATAATATATTATAGGGAAAGATTTAGAGGTAAAGTGTGGAATAGGAAATTCATGTTTATTAAGGCTTATAATTTAAGTTAATAGATGATTCAGATAAGTGTTAACAGTTTCTCCAGACAATTTGGGTGGAAAGTACATGAGGAATATTACAAGTATTGTAATAAATACTGGATACTGTAAGCCAATGAAAGAGAGCCTGCTAAAGGGCAAAACCATTTTACAAAAACAATGCACAAAGAAATGTTTCTTTAGACCGAATGGAGGTATGTGGGTCTGATAATAAAAAATAAAAATAAAGAAAATTATTCTCTCACAGAAAGACAAATTACTCCCCCACCATGATATCTAGTCATTTTCAAACATTTGTGATTTTATCATTAAAATCTGACTATCCATCAAGGACCTTCAAATGTATTTTATATTTTGTATTTCGAGTTGACTCAGGCTAATGATGACCTTACATTGAATTTAATATGATTGAATAACATTAGCTCAGAAAGCTTCCCATTAATATATTTAGAAGTCTACTAAATGTTTCGAACCTTTACTATTGTCTTGAAGGTTTGTGTTCACCGGTAGTTGCTTTTGAATCTAGGTGAGAGAAGGGAGTAAAGCAGGCCACTTCACACATGAAAGGTGGTGTGTACATGTGTGTGCGTGTGAGAAGCACTCCCTTTCTCTAGCCCAGTCACTTGCTGTCCTTTTAGGGGACTCCAGAGGCTAGTTAAAAGGTGTCTGATTCTCACCATGAATCTAATTAGATCCTTGACTGAGGTCTTAACATTTCCTTGAAGGGAGAAAAGAGTGAGAGAGAGAGAGAGACAGAGAGAGAGAGAAAGAGAGAGCGTGAGTGAGCGAGCGAGCGAGAAGAACTGTTCAGAAAGGGGAGAAAAGGTGCTAAAACAGCATCTCGTTTCTCCCTCCTACAATCCTCCACCCCCATCCTACTGGCCTCCTCTGAAGAAAAACAAAGACCAGCAAGCTAATGAAGTTGGTAATTAAGAGTCTTCTGTCAGGCACAATGGGTAATTAGGAACTTGCTTCTCTTGGGTGTTAGTAGTCCAGTCTCATCAGTGCTAGGGCCTGCAGTCTGACCAGGGACACTGGGCTCTCAGACCGTTCAGAAAAATAGAGAAACGTTAATTTTCACCTCAGTCTGACCTGAATCTGTTATATCTCCCCTGCCCTGCTATTCAGCTGTTTTCTCCCACATTTTGAATTTCAGTTAGCTGTAATGTAAACTTGTTAGCGGGCAAATGGAGGAAGCTGCATAAAATAGAGCACATGTACTTTGGTCAGGTTCATATGTATGCATGAGACATTTGTGCGCATTCTGCTGTTGGTTAAATAAAAGATGAATAAAATACCACAATACAGCAATGAGAGATTTGCAGAAGCACTCTGACTGTTTTCTTACCCAGATAGTAAAGTAACAAAACAACAAAACTTTATTTTTGCTGTATATTATGTATCCAGAGCACAAAAATCTGTGAGGTTGTGCATATCAAGCTCTCCTATGTAAATGACTGAGCAGTACTAAAGCATCTTTAGAGCAGCCTGGCCCACTCAGCATTCTGCAGGAACAGAGATTTGCTCTAATTAGCACGTTTACTTTAGATTGCTTGACTGTGGTGCGGATAGAGAAAGTTCACTTGGCCTCAATTAAGCATATTTATCTCTGATTATCTGTCGGTAAGATTTCTGCCTGGGCAAAGAGATTATTTTAAAGAGGTGGGGATATGCAGGCGATATGAAATGTTCTGAAGACGTGATGTCTTTCAGCGTAGAAAAAAGGAAATGAAAGGTTTAGAAATTGAATCAGCTAAAGACGAGTTCAAAGTGAAGCTAATATGTGGTTTCCCGATGTGTGCACTTACCAACTGTCTTTAATTGTCTAAGATTCAATGAGTTTTAATAGATTCGAATGCAAACAAAGCATAAACAATTTATCAATTAATTAAAATCCAACAAGAGAACTGCAGAAATATATTGCCTAGATACAAAAATTAATACAAAATTGAAAAAGAAGAAATATTTAGCAAAATTTCAAGCGTCACAAAGGATAATATGAACTTACATATTAACATTAACACATCAGGAATGAGATTTCCTGATATTCCTAAACCTCTCATGAGGATGAGTCTGCCACGCTGTATAATGGCTTGTTCAAGTACAGTAAAGGCATAACTATGTTTGTATTTTTAAGGCATTGTGTTTTTGTGGCCTCCACTTTTCAACAGCTAGATATGCTACACC
The DNA here is from genome assembly GCA_036877585.1 of Botia kubotai. Classification (NCBI taxonomy): domain Eukaryota; kingdom Metazoa; phylum Chordata; class Actinopteri; order Cypriniformes; family Botiidae; genus Botia; species Botia kubotai. The sequence continues at coordinate 13,072 of JAZGTI010012661.1, forward strand.
TGCTCCACTGCTGTGTTATACGCCACTAAAGGGTGTGAGGCGGCATGACGGAGTATTTACCACCTGAGGCACAAAGAAGCAGAGAAAAACACTCATGGGTTCTAGTGCAATGTTAAAGTCTCCTGATTAATCTCATTTAAATAGTTGAGGAAAACAAGTTTTAGTTAATTAGCCACATCCTAGTTCTTAGCAGGCTAATAGCCGCAAAGGAGATATGTTAATTAAAGTCGAGAATGCTAAACCCAAAAAGAAATTAAAGAGAAAAATTATGTCACCCCAAACAGCCAGAATCTGTACACTGTACAGGTATCAGAATAAGGTGTAACTCTGTTGCTGTTGACGGTCAAGATAAACGTTTACCGGCTATCAGTTACCGTATCATTTGTGTTCACCCCAAACTTTAGTTATCATTACCTCATTACACTGAGACAACCCAACTAATAACAAAACTTACATCATCTTTGTCAGCACAGCACTTAAACCAAGACGGCTTAACCATAGTCTTTTTAAGAGACAGGATAAACAAGATCCTGATTGGCTGCCTTCTTTGATCCAGTCATGCACTATTGCATTCCTCAAAACCATTTACACTGTTTAGATTGGAAGTGTCCTGCTGCAGGGCACAACACCTGTGGTTTGAACCTGTGACCTCTCATCTAAGTGCGGTCGCAGAAGTTTCCTCTGCCTCCCGGTCAGTGCAGGGATCAGCATGGAAAGACAGCTGCATAACTCTTCATATCCTGTTAGCCTCCCTGTCATCTCTGACTGTGTATCCAGCCCTGAAGATATGTCACCTGCACTCAGGTAAGGACGGTAAAGGCTCTCGGTAGTCTGAAACATGAATGTATAGGAACTCACACACATGCCAAACACGCGCGCAAGTCAACAGAACTTTGACCCTCTCATAACTATTCATAAGGTAGGATCTTGAAATATGTAGGACATTTTGTTGTATGTTCATTGCTAAATACACCATTAATGTCTCTGCTGACTCTATACAATATTATTATTATCTCTGCTGATACAATATTCTCAGAGTAGTAAAAGACAAGGGTACACTGTGTACACATGCTTTATATGTTGTATGCACTAGTGCCATTTGCTGACAATCAACTTTATATTAGGATACTTTACATGAAAATTGATATGAGCTCAACTTAGTGTTTTCTTTAATAAATGGAAATAGAACAAGGGAGACCTACATAACAATGGCTATAGAGCTGTAATGTGACTTTTGGTCTGAACATTGTGAATAAGAAATTGTCATAAACAGCAGTTTCTAATTAAAATCTAAGAGTTTTCTTTTTATAAATGTACATTAAAAAACACATTAAAATGCAAATTTATTGTTACATCAAAATTGTAACATGAATGTGTCAAGTGCTCAGATCACAAAACTTCAAAGTGTATGCAGGAAATAGTTTTACGAGAAACTCATGTTCACATCTGTATCAGAATAACATCTCATTTACAATAAGGCCGAAAGCCAAATTATTCACAGCCCATGTGAACAGGTTTGAATAAAGACCAGGGTCAGCTGGTCTGACTCCTGCATGAAAGATTAAAATAGAACATGTGTTAGAAATTCTGTCTTTTCTCAGCAGGTGCCTGACAGTTGCTCAGGCTGGGCTGTAACAGATGCCTCAAGCACCTTATAACTTCCTCCTCTCGCATCACTCTGTGCTTTGAGTGAGTGAGAGCATCGGTTTCATGGGGGTTCATCCTTATTCGTCCGGCCTCGACCCTGCACCTCTCAGCGCCACAGGCAGGGGGGAAGATAAAGAGTCCTGGCCTGTCTGGCTGTAGGAATCCTAAATATTAGTGGCAGTAAATCAGGCCTCTGTGGCCCTATGGGTAGCTATTATCTTTCTCTTACTAATAAATCCCTCTCTATCACTGATAAGGTGGTTTTCCTCCCTAACCTTGCAGGAGAAGAAAAAAGAAGTGTTTTGGGATGGAGGAGGTGACGCCACAGAAGGAGGCTTGGTGAGTAGGAGGTGTTGAGGAGTTTTGTTCCGGTATGTAAAACGACTGAGATTATTTTAGATTCAAATACAGAGGATAAACCTTTTAATACACACGTTAAGTGCATCTCTGATAGTATTTTCCAAAAAAAACACAAAATATTTTTTTAATATTGCTGTGATGTTAAGAGGGTCAATATTTAAACCCCAGCAAGCTGTGACACCTCTGATAATACAGATACCAACAGACATTGACGCAGTGATTGATCTGCTAGTAAGCTGGTAGTGACTTCTTGAGAAAAGGTTAGAGAGGCTGACGACAGGAGCCCATCTATTTGATAAGAGAACATCTGATTGTATCTTCTACAGGAGTGTTTAAATGGGTTTAGCTGTGTTGTGGAGCAGGTTCAGGCTGTTTAAACCAGAGATCTTTACATGCACTTAGCGCAGTGATAAGATACTGTGATAGCAGACGCG
>JAZGTI010012662.1:0-15510 GCA_036877585.1 Botia kubotai
TTGCTTAATAGTCTTTAAAAATAAACGTATTTTGTTCAAGTAAATTTCACTTCTTCTGCTTAAATTGTGTGGCACCTGAAACCCTGAGACAAAAATGCAGAAATGTGATTATTTGTCCCTGTAGCCCTGTCCCCTATTGAATTTATCTTAAAAACATATCCACACATGCCTAATTGTCTTTGTTCYAATAGAMCAAGACAAGATGGTTCTGTTTAAAGGTGTTATAAAAAGTTTTTTTTGTTTTTAGTATGGTCTGCAAAGGATTCTGGGGGATGAACGAAGCCTTCTCCTCCTCGCAAGGGCGATTGATCCCAAGCAGACTAATATGATGACTGAGATTGTCAAGATACTGTCAGCTGTCTGTATCATCGGAGAAGAGAACACGTAAGTTCATTTAATCAGCTAAATGTCATTTCCAATACACAACTACAATTATTCTAAAAAGTTTTTAGTTTTTTATGGATTTGAAGGAATATAAAATGAGTTTCACTTCAGCCTTTAATTATGTAGAAGTGATTTTAGTTAACTGTACTTTGTAAACGTGAGTTTTTGATAAGATATAACAAGAAAAACACACACACCCACACACATAGAAAATATGTTTATAGATCAAAGTACTGTTGTATAAACATAATTCTCTGTATAAATATTTTTTGCTTTAAATGATTCATTTTGTACCTTTTTGTTAGAAAGTAACATGCACATGATATAATGTATTAGATATAAAATTTTGATTAAGATTTATATTTTGCTGTGTTTTGTTGGTTGCGGAAAATGTACAGTCACAGTGTCAAATGGATCAGCAGGTCTGTTTTACATTTACATTTAGATTTAGGCATTTGGCAGACGCTTTTATCCAAAGCGACTTACATTGCATTATACTACACATTGATCACTGTTTTATTTCTGTTATGTTTTTTTAGTTGTTGTGTCTGCCAGTGGTCTACAACAGTGGTTCTTAACCTTTTATGTGATCAACCCCCATCATTTTTCAAACCCACTGGATCAACAATCCTTTTGTCACACTGTACATCTACTTCAGGCACTTTTTCCAAACCAATCAAATGAACCTTGTGTTAAATGTTTGCTATGAATTTAATTTTTTTAATATGTAAATAGCCATCGTGTGATTTCTTATGATTTTTTTACATCACATCTTTCTTTTTTTTTTTAGCCTGACTAACATTATTTTAAAAAAGTATTTTTAATGCAATCTTTTAAAATACTGTGGGATTTCTGTAAGGCAGGTTACAGAGTTATTTACCCAATTACTGAAGTCTTGCCAATAGTTAGTGAGCATTTTAAGGTGACGTCCTGCTTTTGTGCTTCTAGCGTAGACTCTGTGTTACTTCAATAACATTAATAACTAAGGTGTCAACTGTGTGGTCATTAATTTGGATGCCAATTGGACAAATTTTCAGTGATTCACAACATGAAGTAGTACTCACCCGTGGTTAAACCCGACAGTAGCTTGCAGAACAGAATATGCTTGATGATATCATTAATGTCTTTTAGCAAACAATTGCAACCAAGTATAATTCACATGCAATGAAAACTAATTTTAAAACAACTTGAAATTGTCCAGTAATACAACAGAGGCTGGCTTTAAGCCAGACGTGTGGTATGTTAGCATGGCTGGGGGGGTCATTAAGAAGCAGTGCTTGCTGACAGCCATTTTTATCAGCCGATTTAGCCCAGGGAACTGTTTCAGTATCTACACAAACACACTCACGTGCAGTTACAGGTTAGCTGTAAAGCCAACTGCGTGTGGTAGGTGAAAAGATTAGTGTGTTTTACGGGTGTGTAGGTGATCAGAGAGTCTGTAGATCTGTGTGACAGCTGTAAAAATGCTGATACTTCACTTAGTGCCAAAACTAGCTCCTTCCCCCTCAAAATGCTGTGCGGTGACACCAGCTTATGTTTAGAGCTGTCACATCAAAGCCGTTCTTTAGGAGCCGAGCAGGTGTAGCTTATTCTGAAGCCATGTTTGAACCAGCATGAAAGCGTCGGCACAACCCACTCACGGCTACAACTTAATCACAAATCACAGATCTTACACGCAGCTGCTCGACAAAACTTCTCTGCGCAGTTTCTTCCACAACAACCAGGCATGATTGTTTGGTATAGCTCACTGGTCTGTAGTGTTTATAATCTGCTGTTTCCAGTGAGTTGTAAAGAGCTTACATAAGCTACAATATCAGTTATAAAAGTAGGACACACCCAATCATACTTTATTATCACTATTTTGAGTGATAAATGATGTGATGGCAGGCTTTGCACATATGATGTGCGTGCGCGTATGTGCGTGCATATGTGTGTGTGGTGTTTACTAAATGGACTATTTTTACAAGATCACTAGCTGCTTGTGCAATTATTATTTTGTCTATGATGCATTCTGTTCTTCCTTCCCCCAGCCCTGGACTACAGTCCACCAGTGCTTGAGTCAGCTAAACAGACATTAGACCTTGTAAAGTCCTTAATTTGCTTTCCCACCATCACAACTCTTTGTACTTCTGTCCAAACTCATCACTCCAGACTTATGTTGCTGTGGTTGACAGCATCAAATACTGTAAACTATAGGGTTCCTCTTATTACTGTAGATAACATTAGGCATGTTTTGGTATTGCAAACCCGCAGTGTGCTGTAACTCTATATAAACGGCTGTGACATTGTTCCAAGTTCCCTACGTGAATGTCCGAGACTCTGATTACAAGCTTTTATCAACTTGGGTGAACATTCTAAGCCAATGTCACAGTCGCATCTCAATAAAAAGCATGTTTACCTAAACACATTGCTTTGTGTCTACTTATTTTCCCTCAGTCTGGATAAGATCCTGGCAGCCATGACAATTGCAGCAGAGAGGAATAATAAGGAGAGGTTTGCTTCAATAGTGGAAGGGCTGGAGAACCACGAAGCCCAGCAGCTACAGGTCAGTAAGATGCCCTTTATTTGAAGCATAGAGACAGAGCATCACACTTCCCCAGCTAACACTCCACCTCATGACCTGCATGCTGTAATTCCTCACACTGTTCATTCTAGATACACACTCAGACTCATATAACACAGACCTGCATAACTGTAAAGTGACTACCTATAGATCTCCAGAATTTCTCAATAGTTTCTCCTAGAAAGCAATGAGATTAAATGGGGATTAAGATAATGGGGGATGAATTGCATTCGCTGATAGTGTCCTTTATTGGCATGTGTGTCTGTGTCGTTTCAGTGCCATATTTACTAAAGGAATTATGCAAATCAGATAAAAGTGTGAATGTGGCCACATACTCTGCTGAATGCAATTGGCACGCTGCAATACCCAATCTTTTGGATTGGCTCTGAGTGCTAGATTGGGAAAAAATACAACAGGCTACCACAAACTGGCATACGAAATCACTTGATGATCCAGACACATACTGTAGATTGACTCTTGAGAGAAGTGTGCCTGCCTGCATCATGAGTCTGGATATATGAATGGTTTCAATGCTGTTTTATAATTGTTTACTGAATAACTGCTGCTGTTGTTCATTGAAAGTATACACAAATTCAAATGTATATCTAATTAAGTCTAATTTACATATAAAGGAACGTTTTTTGCACTGGCATGCTTAAACAGAATACAAACATCATCAAATTCCAGTTGATGTCAGATCTTACCTTTACTCTATGTAAACAGTTATCTAATTTGTTTCTGTTTTCTTATTTCTCTTAAGGAATTTTTTAAAATGGACAAAATTGGTGCTTAATTTAAAGATAAACAAGAACTCAGATACGTTTAGAGGCAACCTCTGAGCATGCTCTGGGTGGTGTTTAGCCCACACCTGAATTCAGATCTTGTTTACGTTAGTCCTTATAATGAGGAAAGAATATACAAGTGTCTAGGGAACACACATCAGCATTGAATGTTCTGTTTTAAATTATCTTGTTTTATTTAAGTTATTTCAAATAATTAGCAGATTTCTGGTTGCTCTGGGCAGCTGATATGGATCTGCTCTGTTTAGTGTCAGTCAATGCCTGGTCTTCTTGACTCCAAACACTCCTTCTGATGCTGGAGGCAGGTAGAAATTGGCACTTCTGTCACTCAAAGGTCTTCAGCACTTCGGCTTACCCTGACATGTAAACAAGTTCTCCTATCCCTCTACTGACTGTGTTCTGCGGTCATCTGTCAACCCTGCCACCTATGCTTGTGATGGAAGCTGGCTGCTGGCTATTGTAATGGAACAGGAGGTGTTTTCTAAACCCTAATCAGCCTCAGCCAGGTCACACAAAGAGCCTAGAGGTCTGTAAAGTAGCACAAAAAACACTCTGTTTCAGAAGGACGGTTACTTTATCATTTCTCCTCTCTTAGAGTTTTTCCTCAGAGTTCCCCAGTCTGGTCCCAGAGGAACAGAATCGAAAGGGCAAGGATGCAGCAACACACCTGTATTCATCATGCAGAGCTTCTCCACAACCCGCAGTGATCTGTGACCAAGCACGACAAACCCCTCACACAGTCATTAACCAAATCGCCAATCTTTGCCTTGCTGTTGGAAGAACAGACGATACGAGGAGCACGAGAAAAGGAAAAATAAAATCCTTTGATTTTGTTTCTTGTTTTCTTCTTGGAAAAGGCTGTTAATGAAAAGAAGCGCAGCTAATTGTGAAGTAAATTAAAACGCCTCACCGATGCAGACAGTTCAGAGAAATTAAGCGCTTTTTGAACCTGCGATAAGCTGCGGCGCCTGACTTTTTAAACATGATTAAAATGCGCTTTGTCGTCGCAGTGACGCAAGCATGCAAACTTTAAGCCGTCCCAGCAGTGCCTTTTTTAATTACCCTGCTGGAAGCCGCTGTGCTGCGGTAGCTCATCAGCGCACACTCAGCCCAAAATGAAGGAAATAAGCTCCTCAACCTGCACGAGCGCATCCACAACATCACAAACGTTGATGTTTGCGCAGCTGACTATGAAATGCATTTGCCCTCAGGAAAACTCGAAAGAGTGATCCAGATTCACTCAGTGGGGCCTCTAATGATTCCAATTGAAATAATTGCTGGAATGGGAATAGGAGACGATATAAAAAGTTTGGAAATGTGCATGATGGGAGCCTCAGAAACATCTCTGTGTGGTGTTAAAAACATTGTGTTTGTCTGCAGCTCCTGGTACCAGTGGCTTTGATAGACGGCACTGATGTCTAATGCCACCGGTTCACAAGCAATGTGGCACTTACGAGGCATAAGATCACACCATTGCTCTGTTCTGAAACTGTGCTGCTTAGAGCTGCGCAAAGAGCATCCATTAGCACCGACACACTCCATATAAACACCACTCTGTTCTGTCTTGTTCTGTGTTGGATTTTTTCAAAGTTGCTCAGTTCCAATATCCCCTGGCTGGCAGAGAAAAACAGAATCAAACTTATGCATCTTCTACAGATAACTGTTGTTTTCTGAAATTGTGTCTTTCCCATGGCTTAGATCGGTCTAGTTTACATTGGTGTCTGCTTGCGTGAGGCCCTTTTAACAAGACCTCACAGGGAAAACCAGCAAGCTTGAGAATGATGGATCCCTTCCTGACTGATATAAAAAAAAACATGCAAGTGAATTACACATGCAGGCCAACACCAGCACCAAAGCCCATGCCAGGGCTGGGGATACTATAGGAAAAGTACTCACATGTCCATCAAGTGGAATCTAACAACTCAGCATCGATCAGCCAAGCGGAGAACATTCCTTCCAGCTCCCTGGAGCCACCTTATAGCCTGTTAAGGACCATCAGTACTCCTCCCTGCCTACTGCCCTGATCCAATAAATCAATTAAAAATATGCATCTGTTCAGCCGGGTTTGCTTCCCTCTTTTAATCCACTTACATGTTTCTCTCCATTTTACCCTGTTCTCCCAGATCCCTTCACAGTGCCAGCTGCCTCATTCCATCCCATCCTTATATATTCATTTTATTTCATGTAATGAAGTATATTGATTTTCTTCTTAAAGATGAGAGATAGCCTTATAAATAAGAGGCTGTTACAAGGTACTACATTTTAATCAGTGATAGCCAGAGGAATGATTCTAGGACTTGGCTTGCATTAAATGGAGGTGTGTGTGTCTGTGTGTTATTGCAGGTGGCCTGCATGCAGCTGATCAATGCCCTCGTTACCTCCCCGGATGATTTAGACTTCAGAATACACTTACGAAATGAATTTCTGCGGTGTGGCCTCAAGAAAATTCTACCGGTGAGTTTGGCAAATACTATAAATTTCTATTTATTATTTTCAGTTTTAAATAAAAAAAACATCTGTGCTTTGTTGTAAAATGACAGCTGTTAATATCTAATTAAAAAAAGCTTGCGGTTCGGATGACATCAGCGTGAGATAAGTGTTTAAGCTAAAGTGTGCCTTTTTTATGCTTGCAGGGGGAGTGTTCAGGAAACCCCATTGATATTTATTTGCTGTTAATGTATTTTTGCTTGATGACGTTAGTGTCACAAATAAATGACAGACGTTTATAAGAAATGTATGAAACAATAAGTAAATGTTTTATAAAAGAATTGCAAACTTTTAAAAAATGAACCAAATTGTTCAAAATCGCACCCGTGTTCACTGGTTCTGTGTCCTCCTCGCTATTGGCACAGCTTTTGTTCCATAAAGGCAGTTCCCCACACATTATTATCAATCAGCACACAGATCCACGCTCCACGCCGCCACAAAGCCGCAACCCAGCCTGCACATCACTCACAATCTCATTTATGTGGCCATTTCCTCACTCTTAATAAGTCATTTTGACTGCTCCCCATATTATTGCTGCAATTATTATAATTATCTCAATCTACCCCCGCATATGATGAGCTTATCGTAATTTATGAATAATGTATTTGAAAGTTTAATAGGACAATTAAATATGACATTGTTCTCTAATTGTGAATAATGAGTTTCCAGGTTTTTGTATTCTCAAAATGTGGCAAGTGCAAAGGGAAAGAAACAAAGTAAAAGACTAATGAGATGCACTATATACTCAAGGAGAGATAATGAATGGTGTCTGATGAAATGAACATTTTTGGAGATGTACTTTGTGTGTGTGTGTGTGTGTGTGAGTAAGTGAGAGAGAGTTAGTCCTGCCTCCTACTGCGGCATTACAAGGATTCTGCCTCCCTGATTGGCTGTTCCTTTAAGACAGATGGCACGCCTGAAGTGCAGCCTGCTGATTGATAGCTACAGAAATTGGGTTACATTTGGCTTTTCACTGTCCATAAACTACACCAGCAGTGATTCTTAGTGGAGTTATAAAGTGAACCATTTTGTTCTCTCTTTGCCTAAACCCTCTATATCTCTCACATATGTTGCAGGTATAGATAGCAGGACAATCTGTGTACTATAGAAAAACAGAATGAAATGGCAGATTGACTGTCAGCTAAGTAAAAACTAATCAGACTTACAACTGTAATTGTCATTTGTGTTGACATCGCAACCATTTGCAGTGAGTCAGATACAAATAAGTGAGGTGGGGGTGTCCAGAACAGCGCGCCTGCAGTTCTGAATGATCAAAATCAAAACATTTACATTACATTTACAACTTAGTTGGCTACTGATATGTTAAAGTGGTATATTAAGGGATGTGTAATGCTGTGTTTTCAAAAATCAAGTAGTCCTTGGGTTGCCTAAATCAGGCAAATAGTCTGTCTTGATAAAAAAATACTTGAATACTTAAAATAATTAAAAAAAAAAAAAAAAACTTCTTTCTTGGGGGTATTGTTTTTGAATTATACCATGGCTATAATACTTTGAGGTTTTTCACACCAAAATCTCAGAAAAGTCGCATCTTTTAACGCATCCCTTTAAACATAAAAACAGTCATTCAAAAACTCTAGTGTCCGTCAAGACTTAAGCCTAGTCCCAGACTAAATTGAGCTGTCTTAACTGAAAGCAACTTAAGGTGATGTATGCTAAAATATATTAGTGCCATTGTTTTGTCTCAAGATGTGCGCCAGTAATGATTTCTCTAAACTGCGTTAATAAAAGCTACTTCCTAAACCCTGTCTGTGAAACCAGGCCTTTATCTTAATATTAGTTTAGTTGATCTAGTCAACCATCCTGACCATCCCTAGTTATACATATACCTGCTATATGACAACATGTGTTTGTGAGTCATTTATTCTTCTCATATCACTGCTTTAATCACAGGAGCTGAAGGAGACGGAGGAGCTGGACATTCAGCTGAAGGTGTTTAATGAAAATAAGGAGGAGGATTCCATCGAGCTGTCTCACCGGCTGGATGACATCCGCGCTGAAATGGAATATCCTTAAATTGCTGTCTCGCCCATGTGCGTGGCCATACAGAGCAGCTGTTGGCTGCCGGGTGGGGCTCTTGGCCGACCCACGGGTCTGAAGCCAAGACCCCAAGTTAATTCGGAAGGGAATTGAGAATCTTATTTTTTCAATTTCAGTCCAGTCTCTGGCAATGCTGATGGTAAACAAACCTCTTCACATCAACAAATGCATGCAGCACACACATATCCCAGCATCCTCCTCTGGCCCTGAGCTCATTATACTGACATGGCAGAGCCACGAAAGGCAACCCCTACACTCACCTCTCCTCTCTGTTTTATTCCCTCCTCAGATCTGCAGACAGGCTATGTTATGCTATGGAAATCCATTCATATTAATTTTCTTCCCGTTTCTATATCTACATGTGCATCTGACCCCTAAGACAACATCTACGCGTATGTGGGAGCCATATGCAGTAGTTGATTAGTATGTATTCTCGCAGTTTCCTTTAACAAGTCCACCAGCGAGCAAAACATATTTACAGCAGTTGTTTTAACCCTGACATCATTTTGTGCATGTGTGTACATTAATACAGGCAGAAATCCTAATCTTTATCATTGCACCCTCATTCTGTTAGCTCACAGAGGGGAAGTTATGCTGAATTGATGGAAAAGCCAGAGTTTTAGTTCAGGCTGTCTGGACTAATGATTTTTCTGAGCAGCCAACTGAGTAAGAGACACAACATTTGTCTCTGAGGACAATTTGGCATTGATCTGTAAGTGCCTTGTGTAATATGCGTGTCTAAGCAACGTTCTCTCTCAGTCTTTCTTTTCCACTTCTTTTCTCTCTAAACACCAAAGGTGAATTCACTAAGAATGAATTGTGCTGTTTATTTGCATGTGCTGTCTGTGTTGTTTCAGCACCCGATTCACTAAAGGAATTATGCAAATCAGGTAACAAAATCTATGCTAAATGCTGTTTTTTTAGTTAAAATTTTGATCTTGTGGGCTGGTTTTGAGTGCTAGCCTGTGGAGTATGCAGCAGCCTACAGTTTTTGGCATGCTGTACTTTACGGTAAATGTACAGCATTGCTTCATCCATGCAATTTTTTTACTTTAAATAGGTGAAAGTGAGCTTGACTGCACTGCAAAAAAAGTTTTGAAAATCATACAAAAATCATAAGTAAAATTGTACCCTTCATATTTTTCATATTTTGTGTAATTATTGCACTTGAACTTCAGGTCTGGCCACTGAAGCAACTGAATATTATGTGGAGGTTAGGCAGTGTGATTGATTAACCCTCCCTATCCGGCTTTTGTATGGCTCAGCCCAATGCTAATCCAGCTCATGTTTATGCATCACCTTCCCCACCAGTGTATTACTGCAAACATGTCAAAAATACAAATATGCACAGCGCCTGTGTGTGCACGTGTGGCCCTACATAATAGAGAGAACGCCTATCAGTGCTGTTTGGTGCTTCTAAAGTGTGGAGAAAATAATTCGGTTTAGCAGATCACCTCTGTTATCAGCAATAATGCTTTGAAGATGTTTGTATTCTTATATTGAGTTGACAGAACATGGGGTGCACTCACAAGCCTATGAATAAATGAAATGATATAAGTTAATTAGAAAATGTTCAGCCGTGCTGGGGCAGATTGATTTGCTGAGCAGTTGTATTGCAGCGCTGGAGCTTGAATTGCAATACTGAATGCAAACTGATGCAACAAATTTTAATATTGTATATTTCAGTCAAGACTGACAGCGGTGATGATGAGGATGTGACCTGAACAACCACGTTTTATGAATATTTACACCATCTGTCTATTTTTAAAAGTTCCCATGCAGTGCTTGGCTGCATCATGAAGCTTTGTTGTTAAGCTTTTTAAAAACAAGTTTTAAAAGATATCTATATATATTATATTATTTATTCACTGACCTTCGGCTGATTGTTTTAATTAAGTGGGGACAGATCCAGTGTACATTTCAGTTGATCTTTTAAATATTGAGACACAGATATAGTTTGACTTTAGAAAGGAAAGTGTGAGTGTGGTGGTGTTCCAGTACAGACAGTGCATTCACTCTGCAGTCAGTTTTTAAATATTTCAACAGACACTGTCAAAACATACAGTACATGCAATAACTGGAGTAAATTTTTCACTCGCCTCTTATCTTCTATTTGTGCTGATATTTACAAATAGGAACATTTTCTACTGGCTTTCGTGCTCTTCAAAGAAGATAAATATCTTCTAGAGATGCTTTTTAGTTGCCAACAGCCTACTATTTTTATCCAGTTTTTTCTTGTATGTTTTATTTATTTGATTTTTCAGGTTGAAGTTACATCGGTGGATTTACTGCATTGAAACATTTGATGATATAGTGAATAGCTGAATTTAATCATGACATTTGCTTGTAACCATGTGCAGGTTTTAAAAATAGACAATGATCTGTTTCACTCAAATGGACATGAGGGAACAATCAATGATGTCATAATAGTAATAAAAAAGAGATGTAAAAAAACAAATGAGAAACTGATGGATATCTGATGTTACATCTATTTTAGACATCAAAAGTCACTCACTGCCCTTTCTCTTCAGAAGCAGGAGATGTTGGACATTTAATCAATACTGTTTGCAAATTTAAGAGCAGCTTTTATGTTTCGGAGACCTGCAAAACAAACTGAGCCCAAGATTTCAGTCCAAAAATAAATAAAAAAGAAGGGACTGATCCATGTTTTATTGCTTTAAATAATCAAATGTAGAGAATTTTTACGCATATCAAGGGCAGGGTTTGCCCCCTGACAGATAGACTAAGGTGATTTTCTGTCACATCATTTCTTTAAAGTGAAGAGTCAAGAGTCACACAAGAGTTGTGTTTAGTCATGTTAGCAAATTGGATCCCTAAAGACACAAGTACAGGCAGGTAGCATTAGTTCCAACCCTTAACCTGATTTAAACCAAGAAAGCATTTTTCAATGAGGGCCTTTAAAACTTTTAAATATCAGTGGTATTGCTTTGACATTGTTATCCATTCACTAAGGATTTCTTTGTAATAGTTTATTGCAGTTCCCAATCAGGAAGCATGTTTTTATTTACATTAACATTGGTATATTTAGCATTCACTATTATCTAAGCCAGCTCAAACATCAGGAGTAGTACCAACACAACTGATTTATATTCTCAAAAACTCCTAAACTGATTTCTTCTTGTAACTCCTGTGTGTGTGTGTGTGTGTGTGTGTGTGTGTGTGTTTGTGTGTGTGTGTGTGAAGCCTATAAATTTAAATCTCCATGTGGTTTTCTAATGAAGCATATGTTGTTCCACACTGCTTTATGCTTTGATAAATAGCTCCTCTCCTTTGGTGTTCTCTGCACACCAAAACACATCTAATCATACTGATACAATATAATACCTCCAGTCACTGTAGTGTTATGCTACATGCATGTTTTGTATATAAATACCACATTAATATGAACAGTATAGTATATTTGGTATGGTATGTAGTATTATTAGGTAAATGTGGTGCTTTTTCTTAACCTGCTGTTTACTGATATGGGTGAGGTGTATCATCTCTTGTCCAACATGGTGAAAGACACAGGATCCGAACCTTACTTCCTGTCCATCCTCCAGCATCTGCTGCTAATCAGAAATGATTACTACATCAGGTGAGTGCCAGCATTTCTTATCTTTCATATGTACTGCGTACATCTCATATACATACACATTAAACCTGTTATACCAATTAATATAGCTCTTATTTTTAAGATGTTTTGCTCTGAAAATTAGCATTGAACTTTTATTTAATTTCATTCAGTACTTAAAAAAATCTGATCTGCGGGTTTTTTTCCTAATATTCAGCTGCTGTTTAATCAAGGTGGTGACATAGATGTGTCAATCAAGAAAACTGAACAGTACTGATCTGTTTCATTCAGTGTTGCTGAGGTAAAATATTTAATAAAGTAGGAAGAGCGAAGCGATAAGGAGGAAATGTACCTTGGACACGTTGCTGCTCACTTTGAGCCATGAATAATGTATTTTCCGGATTGTTGGAGAAGGTGAGAAATAGAAAACACAGCAAGGAAATAGCGTGACAGAATTCAACCCTTCCGACACTGTGTGTGACACTGAAGCCAGAAAACAGGATCACTGCAAACGCTGATTAAAAATGTATGCGATTATTAAAGACGCCCTTTTAAAATATACATTTCCTCTGAAAGTGGATATATAGTCATGTTTGTTGATTTGCACAACACTGTATATTACTTGGTCACAATATAAAGTTTATGTCACAGATGTGTTGCTTTTGAATCTGCCGAATCGTTTTATGTAGATTGGATTGGTTGGTTGGGAAATTGTATGGCTGTAATTTTAGATTAAAGGGATCCCTTGAGATCACTGCAAGCTTTGATGGCCGGGTCTCCAAGGAGAGAGAGGTGAGGTAGAGCTGGTGGCATCTCTCTACTTTATCAGCCGACAGTGACCATCTTTCTCAGGTGTTGGGGGCTGTGCTGGTGATCAAAGGCAGCTATAAGAGAGCGCTGCCCATGTCAATCGATCACGCAGTTTGATTTAAAGATATTTTTAATCCCAACAAAACAACCAGCCACATCTGTCCACGGTCATTTTACGTTTTCCCTGTTTAATTCTGTAAAATGTACTAAAATAAACATTGTAATAACATTGTACCAGTGTCCTTGAGACGTTTATTTGTCATTTTGGAATAGCAGACTCACTAACAGAAGGCAGATCAGAGGGAGCGTATATGGAACACATCTTCTACTTTTGGCTGTGACTGATGTGAAGATTAGATGGCCAGTGTGGAGCAGAGGTTGGATGGGAGATGAGAGACAGACAAGGAAGGTTCCAAGCTAAGAGAGAAGGAACGAAGCCTCTGTTGAGTAGGACATATGCCGTCTCCTCTGGTGTGGTCTGACGTTTTTGGGTCAGTCTTCTTCCTGGTTATATCCAGCATGCGGCAGTTGCGGTAGCCAGGATGCTGAGAAAATAGAGCGACTTATTGAGATAATGATATAGTGTACATCAGTGACAGGCGTAAGCTTTGGGCCTTGCCACTAAGCCAGGCTCGGTGACACTCACAGCCCTATCAGTTCCTGCCACCCTCTCCGCCCCCTCTTCACACTTATTACACATCTCTGCTGTATCTATTACAACAACAGCTTGAATTGGCAAACTGTGTGAATATGATTATTTGTTTGGTTATTTTAATATGCTATTTGTCATTGCGATGAGAGAGACATCCAATTATAGCTAATGTCGTAATAGCTGGTTTATTCCAACTGTGTTCCCGTGTTTAAAGGATACAACGAGACACACAGACCTCTTTGATTTTATACTTATGCTTTTCTATTTTGAAAATGCTTTTATGTTAATGTAATATGTTAAATGAGATAAAACAATCAGAGATCACCTGCAGCGTGCATCTGCCAAATACTCTGATCTCATGGTCAAAATTGGAGTATATCAAATCTGCCACAGTCAACCGTTTCTGAATTTAGTGGGTATCATGATATTTCCCATTTTCTCAACAGAACACAGATCTTGAATGTAGCAGCGCTAACCAGAATACAGATCGAAAGCAAACATAAGCAAAATGACAGTCCTGTTGTTGCATAATTTATTATCTTGGGTTAACAACTTCTGCTGTTCATTCATTTGCTTAGGTATACTTTCTAGCAAACATTGTTCATTATACAAGAGTGTTTGGAGAGTAAAAACTCCTAATGCTCTGGAATTAGGTGGCATAAACTAAAACTTGTGACATTATTTCACATCAAGACATTTTTTCCAAGTCATGCTCGCTCATTAGAATTTAGAAGTCTGAGCAGGAAACAACGCATTTCTGTAAGGAAAATTGAATACCTACAAGAGACATTCAAGGTCATGCTTGTAACATAATTATTTGCCACTGCGGAGCTCGGCTTAAGTCGACATTGTATTTGTTAAATGTCACTTGCAATTAAATTTGGTAATATAACTTGGAAAAGGTCACACGCTAAGCACTGTGGCAATGTCTAGTCCCAGACCCATTTACTCGCAGTCCCGTCATTGTCACCCCTCCAAACACGAGGCCGTGTTTTCCCTGCCATTGTGCAACTAATTACACAGATTACACTGATTAGATTTGCGTTCCAGGATTCATTGGTGCCCTTAATTGCCAAAGATGATTGCAAATTAAAGAGGAACGTGTGGAGGCCCAGAGTCGGTTTGTCTTCACCTTGAGTGGACAAAGTCACAGAATCACTCTCCGGTTGTACGCTTTGCTGTCAGTGATTTCATTACGTACTGAAGGAAGTCTTAATTCAATGGTGTGAAATGCCATTAAAAGATATGTCTTATGCATGATTTATGGAGCGCTGTCCTAACAGCCATGCACAAGGCGGTATTTTATATGAAGTTAAGCACTTTGTCTTTTGTCATACTCTGCCCCCTCACTCATGGTGTGTGTGTGTGTGCATTCACACACATTCGTTTTATTACAGGCCTCAGTATTACAAGGTGATTGAGGAGTGTGTGTCCCAGATTGTCCTTCACCGCAGTGGGATGGATCCTGATTTTGGCTACAGGGAAAGACTGGATGTGGATTTCACTCATCTCATTGGTAGGCCAAATTACTACTAAATAATGTTTAATATCAGTTTTTGTATTTCCAGTTTTACAGTGACAACAAATGAATATATTTAAATCTAATGATTGTGGCATTTCTAACACCAAACAATAACTTTTAATTATTTTCCCCCTGCATCTGCCATTGGTTGGCCAAACTGACATCCCTGTCCTAAACTGATGGTACGCCAGTTGCCTGGTGGCATAGAAATGATTGACTTTACCCTTAAAACAAGATATTAAGGCGTTTTTTAAGAATATGTTTATTATTTTTTCTTGTTTTGTGATTGAATCGAACAAAAATTTTGTTAGGCTTCTGCTTAAAACATGAACAAACTGACACAAAGAAAAAATGCCTTTAGGGTGGTAGAAACTTAATTCAAGTCTTCTTTTGTTACACTGTTTTGCTTGTAAATGTATCTTGTTTTGAGAATTGGACATTTTTTTACTAGTAAACAGGCCAAAAATACTCATTAAGAAAATAATTTTTGCTGTGCACTCGCTGGTATTACTTCTTCTTGCTCTGGCATTATGAACACCACGCTAGTCCTTAAAGCACTTCCATTCTAAGTTATTATTCATTAGTACAACTCAGTTTTCCAGACTATTAAATTCTGTCTTGAACTGTGTGGTCATCTGATAAAGTGGCCAAACGTTTCAG
>JAZGTI010012663.1:0-15509 GCA_036877585.1 Botia kubotai
CTGATTAGTGGGCTGGCAAATGGAAAAGGCCGCCTAGAGGCGCGTGTGTGTGTGAGCTCACTTTGTCTTGAAAAATGGAGGCGAGTGAGAGTGCCAAAGGAACAAGAGTTAACCAAAATATCTCTCTCTCACATACACACACACACACACATAGCAGAGGCATGTGGAACCCGCATCTCTTCATATCAGTAACACTTGTACAGTGGCTGCAAAAGACACTTAAAACCACAATGAAAATGTGTGAAGGTCACTCCATTAGATCAGAGCCTCAAACCAATTAGTGTTTATTTGAAAGAATCAAAGAGTATGAACACACACTGTGACACTGGCCTTTTCTTTCTCTTAAAGATGTGCATGCACTGCCCAACATGACAAAATGAACACAAGTGTAGCTTTCACAAATGTTAGTTTACATTGACGTGGTTTTCTGTGATGTTTTAGGGAGATGATGTTTCTCACACAGAGACTTGTACTATATATGATGCTGTAAGTGATACATTGACCTGCACCATTCAGACAAAAATCTGCAGAAAATAATGCATGATTTTAATGGACAGTAAATCATTATACGGTGGCCAGACGTGGTAAACTCTGTCCTGGACGCTGTGAGGATGGATTTCTGGTCTGGTGTGGGTGATGGGTGTGGGTGTCTGCAGATCTCAGTGTGTGGGGTGGGGCTGCGGGTACATTGCCCCCTCACTGATTTATGTTTTTGACACGCTGACACATTGCTTATTAGACCGCCCGCCATCTCTCTCTCTCTCTCTCTTTGTTCTCATGTGCTCTTTCTGTTGTTCTCCAGAAAAACCTCCAGCCGCAATCTCACGGTTGTGACACACATCTGATTAAATATTCTGTGCTCATCTAGGCCAAACTATGTACTTAGAGCTGTTCGTTCATTTATTCTTTCTTAGAAGCTAACAGACATGGACTAAAAACCCAACAAAACCCCTCAGTTCTGAATTCACAGCTTCTTAAATGCTCCTACAGACAAAAGAAGTCAAAGTGACGCTAAATCGAGCAGTGTGCTCACACAGAGAAGCTGTCTGGAGCGTTACGTGAAGCAACTCATGTTAATGATGAACCATCTGCACCATGCTCTTCACTTTCTCTCTCTCTCATCATCATCATCATCACTCTCTCATAAACCCTGTTTCTGTACATACTCCAGCTGGACTTCATCACAGCTGTTTGTGAGTATGTAATGTTTCTTACATACAGACTGTATGATGATGACGATGAGGTCACAGTGTGATGGTAGCACCTCTCTGACTGGGAGAAGAAAGCTCTGTTCTGTTCTGTTGAAGACATGTTAGAGGACGATCAGTGCTTTATGGATCTGTAGGATCCAGGTTGTTTATGCAAGAACTGATTTACACTAGCGATGTGAAATATAAGAGAGGGTATATAGTGTATATATATATAATGTTTCTCTCCTCCGTAGCTTCATAAATCCCTTTAATCTTACTGCTGTCAGCTCTTAATGCACAGATGAAGACTTGAGATGGGAAGGAGATGGAGAAACAGAGATAAAGAGATAAAGAGAAACAGAGATAAAGAGAAACAGAGAAAAGGAAAGACAGAGAGAGAGGACAATTGTTTCTAGATCAGAGTGGGTCAGGGAATAAAAGGGATTTAAACAGTGAATAAATAGTAAATCTGATCAGAGTTTCCTCAGAAACAGCCGCTGACAGGTCTGCTGTGAACGTTTGTGAATTTCAGCTTAATAAAAGGTTTTCACTGGGGCCGGCGTTCCACTTCCTGTCTAAACATGACCCACTTCTACCTCATCCTCACTGCTAAATTCTGCTTTTATTGCCAGGTTACTTTCACACGTGAAACCTCAAACCATTTCGCTTGATTATGACAGATGTGCTTTTCTAAAACTTCACATCACATTTGAAATTTGGAAGCGGTATCTTTGGGCCAACAAGCAATGACCTACAATCACCTAAACACCCTATAGCAACTGCATAAAAACCTGCTTTAATGTGTTCAGGAAACCTTAGCAACTGCATAGCATCCACACTACAAGAAAATCTATATTTCTTCTATTTTCCCATAATGATCTGTCCTTTAATTCAAAGCTTTCATATGTAAACACTGAAGTATCCAGTAACAGCCACCAGCATCAGTTGGCCTCAGCTAACTGATGCCATTTATATGCAACAAATCTGTCCTTCCAATTTGTTATTGTTTGCACCCCACAGTGAGCATGTGTCTGGGGGCACAATAAAACACCCATCTGTCAGGGGTGATAGATTCTGCGCCCGTGGGGGGCTATGAGATATTTGAGAGAGTCAGAGGTAATATGACATATTACAGTCAGAGTCTATGATTAATGGCCGACCGTATTATTTACATCAAGACACGTTTTTACTCAGTGAAAAAACAACAACAACACAGCATGCATCAATGCTTAATGTGTATGTGCACAAACACACAAAAACCTGCAGGTGCACCCCCTACATACATAAACAATGCAGACAGGCCAAAACCAAACTGTTAAAGGCATAGGAAATAATGCCAGTTGTCTATAATATTTAATATTTGAAATTTACATATTCTCACAATTTATGCAATGTCCTTTTTTAATGTTTCCCCAAATTACAAAAATGTAATATTTCATAAAATTGTGACACCCTAAAGAAACAATTTGGACTCTTTTCGCAGGGTTAAGTTTGCTTAACCCTGTTACAACTTACTATTATCAAACATTTCTCTTTAGTTTATGGTAATTATTTATCAACAACTGCAAAATAACATGTGGACCTAAATTAGCAACCCTGTTACATGTAGTTCTAGTCCCCATTATGACCCCCATCGAATTATTGTTCATTGTGTCAAATATTTTGCCTGGCTAATGAATTTTAAGGGCCAGCTGTGGCACCTGATGATAGAAAGTACAACCTCTGGGTTTTAAAGTTTTCTGTTTCCTGTCATGTGCAGACAGGCGCTTAGAAACCCTGTGCTGTCCTCTAATCCAATTATAACCTGAGATGCTGATCTCATAGGTTTGGCTTCACAGAAACATCTCAAAGCAGAAAGCAAATAAGAGGGCGACGGGGTAGCTGGCTGTTATTTAGCGCTGCTGGGCCTTCATAGGGTACATGGGCAGGGGTGTACAGGGTGAGAGGAGATTCTGTTTCGAGGGGGTTCGAGTTAGAGAGTTTGAGTTACATGAGTGACGTAAATACTGACTGAAACAGGACATGATGTTCTACAGATGGAATAACAGTGAGGATGTAGGAGCCATTAAGAGAATCTCTCTTTGTTTTGTTACCCTGTATTATTTCACAACTATAATTACTGTTGATAAGGGCAAAACAATTACGCACTTGAAACGAGTAGTTTGACCTTGTTTCTTCCTGACATTTTAACAGTTTGAAAGATACATTTCAGCATGGATCGCCTTGCAAACATATCTCAGACTTTGCAAAAACACCATCAAAGAATGCAACAGTGTCTGAACTAACTGTACTGAATCTGACAGTGAACTCTGAACCTGTAAGTGTTCGAACTCATTTTACACGCAAAGCGGTCAGCCAGTCACAACAGAGGTCACTTACATAAAAAGTCTTTATATAAAATGTTATATATAATACAAAAACAGTATGTTTAATTTTAAGGTTTATGAAAAGGTCACAGTTCATCTGCAACTAAATTATTATTGTTTCTGTTGCAAAAAATCAAACATTATGCAAAATAACAAAAGTGCAGAGTGAGATCTATGTAAACACTCATTGTAGAAAAGACTGATGTAATGTACTGTGTTTGATAAACCACAGCAATAATAAACTGACAGGTATCAGAGAGGATCCTGACCACACCTGGAGAGATGAGTACAACTGACACCAGAACACTTCACAGCCACAAGAACTAAAGCCACAACAGCTAAAGGAGAAAGAGAGAAACCCAGAGGAAGAGGGTAGGAGGCTGGTATAGAGAGGGGTACATGTGATTTGACTTTTTCTGGCTGTGAAGTGCTGTGGTTGTAGATCTGTGGCAGTATATAAAAACTTTAATATAGCATAAAAAGTAGCAAGTTTTAAACACACAAAAAGTTATTGTAAGAAAAAAAACACATTTTTTCCCTTTTTTACAGTAAGAAATATAAGCTCTAAACATACACATATATAGATATACACTACCAATCAAAAGTTTGGAAATACTTTTTGTAAATTCTAGGCAAGGAGTCACTACGCTGAACATGCTAAAATATAATCTAGTCTAATTCAAGAGTTCAAGTTGTAAGAGTTAAAGTGTCTGTATAACAGAAACATCACTGTGGACAATCAGATCAAGATCAAGTAAGCGCATCTGTTCTGTCAGACTCCTTACAGCTTAACCTGACATGATTAGCGTGTGCTTGTAGTTTAATAGTAAATGCATTAGACAGGTATTGATTGGTTTTCTATGAGAAGTGCTGGCTGATGAACGCTCTCCTCTGGACAGCACTTAAAAGCTCTTTGGTGGATGGGTAGCAATGAAGGGCCCAGGGGTCAAAGGTCATCTCCCAGTGGTCCTAAGCCACTACAGAGATATGCTGCAATGAAAGGTCTGAGTGAAAATAATGTATCCCAACAGCTTCTGACTTAATCATGATGGTCCAGAGGCTTTACCAGACTTTGAGGAACACCAAGCATCAAGGGTTGGAACAACTGCATTCAGCAATTGAATACTACAGTATCTACTACAGTAGACATCAACAGTATAGTGCCTTGGCAACCGGCACCCTAGGTAGCCCCCACCAATGGGCCAATCTCATGGCATGAGGAATGCAGATGAAGATATAATGCTTATCATCATCTTCCTCATCAGCAACATGTTTTTATAAGAGTTCCTTCATTTGTGACTGGTAACATCTTCTAAACATGAATCATGATCATATAACATGACATATTAGTTTTTCCATCTCTCTATAAAACACGACTGCAGGAACAGGGTTTATTAAAAACAGAAGGGAACGGTTACAATATGACCATTTATGGATTTTACATGTAGGAGCCAGAAAGTTGTTCAATAAATCAGGGTCTCTCCAGGGAGAGATGGGAAACATTTTGGCTCCATCCACCTCAAACAGAACAGTTAAGAAAACAGACGCTCGGAGGACAAGATCCAAACAGAAGATCAGCCTCGGATACCCACAACTGCAACACATTCACAGCATTACACAATGTGAAGGTGAGAACCTCGACTCTGTTTAACTGTGTATAGCTTCAAAGGGTCCAGATCCTTCTCCTTCCTTCCATCCGATTGGTGATCAAGACAGTGTAACTCTGTCCTCTGTCCAGTGTAACACATTACACACACTGAATTACAGTAATGAGCTCTGATCATCTCTCTGTCTGTCATTCATTCTGTCATCTTTCTCAGTAGTTTCTCAGAATGCCACCAGAGTGCAATGTAAGGAAAATATGTCAAATATATCTACTGTCCTATATGAATACAAGAATTGTGTAAATGTTGGTGTAAATGTCATGTTGGTGTTGCTAGGGGATGCTCACATTATGGTACACAGGAAGAAATGGGGAAAAAAGATAATGAAGTAAAAAAAATGATAGAGAGAGATAAAGAGAGTGAAAGAGAGAAAGAACTTACAGTAAGTGCATCAACCATAAAGATACTGTATCAAAGAAAAGTACTGCAGGGTTACAATGATACAGTAATGATTCCATAGTAACATCATGGTGTTTTGATATATACTGTACCATGGTATTGGATGGCTGACTGAACACCAGTACTACTAGGATACACATCCAAAAACATGGTAATATCATGACACACACATACTTGCATATGTGGTTTATGAGGACTCTCCATAGATGACAATGATTATTATACTGTACAAACTGTATGTTCCATCACCTAACCCCACCACTAAACCTGACACTCTCAGAAAACTCTTGGCAGTTTTTAATTAAAATAAAAACACCATTCAGTTTATTTTTTAGCCATTTGGTTTATGAGGACACAGGAAGTGCAATAACACCCCAACAAGCCACATAATTGGAAGAATCATCCATGTCAAATGATGCAGGACAAGTTACGTTATGAATTTTAATACTTCTGGTTGAGGGTTTGTTATTATCTCTAAGCCAGAGTGTGAGCAACTGTAACACTGACTCTTTCCTAAGCAGACACCATTAATTCAATGAATATGTCACCGCATATTGGATCCAGAAAGTTTTCAGGGTCCCACATTGATTCCTGTAAATGTATTACAGACAAACAGCCTGAGGGACTGCTGGGCAGGAGTCTGTAATAACCTGTAAATGTCTCTCAAATGAATCTGCCTCGGTCCCAAACCGCTAACTCAAACCCTCCTCTTACCACCAAAATACACACCTTCTTATTTAAACATCGCCCAAATACAAACAAGGCCTCTCATGGGCAGAAAAAGAGTGACTTTAGTATCAGAAGTGACTGGCCTTCCTGGGCAGGAAGGAAGGTATTAACTAGAAGGACAAGCAACCAAATATCTAAAATATAATATAAATATACTTTATGCCACAGGAGAGTTTAAGAAGTAGACCATGGGTCACACATACTAAGAGTTTTGTGTGAAACACCTTTACTGTATATGTACTGCATACAAGAGAAGTTTTGCCCTTCTCACACTGAAGAGGAACTTCAATGTCTCAGTTTCTTTGAAGGAGAAATATATGCAGATTGTGCTATTTTCCAAACAAACACTCATTCACGTTATAAATCTGTGTAACAACAGTGAACTTTCTTCAAAAGAGCTTCAGTCTAATCTGCCTACAGTTTTAAGAAACACCTTTATTATGCTCAATTAACAATTAATCATGCAAATGAAAATATCTGTAATAGTAAATATATTAAACAGAAGGCCACTTTTGATCCTTACCAGAAGATTTTTAGTTTACCAGGTTTTTAGTTTATGAGGAGTGAGTTATTATTTTTGCGTCCCTCAGAGACATGAAACCATCTCATCTGCATGTGAGTTCCCCAAAGACAAAAACTATCTCTCTCTCTCTCTCTCTCTCTCTCTCTCTCTCTGGATGTGTGTGCATGTTTAGCCTCTGGTGGTATCACGTGTATGTGTTTATGGGAGTGATTTGCATATCATACTCTGTGAAAACAGAGAATCAACTCTCTTGCTCTTAGTTCACCTCTGGCTATAATCACAAACATAAACCAAAAATAAACCTCCAACGCAGTAAATCCACCCCTCTCTTCTATAACCCCACATGCTGCCCTAGATTTAGAAGAGGAAAAAGAATGTGAGGAATAATTTTAGAATAACAATCTGACAGGAAGTTGGAGCGCTGACACTAGCAAAACAAAAAAGACCGATTATTACTGACAGGAGAGGAGTAGCATTAAGCTGCTATTAGAATATGAGATTAATGAGGAAATTATTACCGTAAAATAAACAGTGCTCAAGTCTCTCAGGGAAAAGAGACTCAGGGAATTTTTTGAGAACTTTGGGCACCGAGGGCCACAAAACACATGCATTGCCCTGTTCTCAAACATCCACACTCTGACACTACATGAGAAACAGTGCTTGTATGAGAAATAGCACCATGAGTACTCGTGCACTAATGCATCCCATGTCAAAAATATGCCGTCGCAACATGGCATCTGCAAAGCACACGCTAATACCAGACAACAATAAAATGTCACAGCAGGAATCCTCTAGAAGTTAAGCCCATGGTCCCATCTAAACCAGTCTGGTGGGGAAAACTCTGTGTTTGGGTTTTTGATGTACCTGTACTTGGCCCTTGCCCATGATCTTGTCCACGATCTCGTTATCGTCCTTATTGAGTTTTGATTTGTCGTAACACTTCTCGTAGCACAAGATCCGCAGACACTGAGAACCCTCCAGTTCTATCTCAAATTCCTATTGGAGGAGAAACGAGTTAATCACAGATGGATGCTTGTGATTGGTTAAGGGACGCAGATCTGAGCAGCTCACCTCATTCCACTGTGGTTCTGTCGTGTCTCTGAACACACGAGTTTTGGCCTTGCTGACAAAATAGCCAAACGAGTCCACCTCCAGCGTACAGTACAGATCTATTGAGAACACACATTAATTAGGTTGACGTATAATAAAGTGAACATTTGACACATTTGACGCAATAACTGAATTAAAAACTTGTAAAAGGGATTATTTATGTACACACACATAATCACACATTACTTGAATTATGTGTTACGCTACTAAGTTACTATGTTGTTTGGCAACCGTGAACAATCAAAATAAATCAGCAAAAAATATTGAAGTACTCTTTAAGTAATCTTTCCCCTCCCAGTAGCACCATCAATTATAGAATGCATCCATATGTGTCAATACTGACACAGAATACAGTGGTGGAGAGGGACACTGCTACACACACACACACACACACAAGTAAATGAACTAAATGGGGACATTTCATAGACTTTTTTATACAGTAACCCTATAACCTCAACACACAAACTTTGTTTACTATGTTTTTGTAGCATTTTTTACAAATGAAGATGCCCCAAAAGGAGGTTTTGCAGGAACTCAGGGTTTGCTGACTTTTAGGTATGGCTTTGTGCAACATTTGGTCCGCACAATGGTAGAAAAACAAAAACACACACACGTACCCACAAGAAAAAGGCCACCAGCACACACAGCATTTGGCTAATCAATCTATCTGGCCATGTGTGTCTCACATCAAAGACAGCAAACGGCTCACATATATACACACTTTCCTCATAGCCACTGAGGTTTATCACATCACTATAGTGGGCGTGGCCTCCTGACAACATGATGGATTACAACACGCTGTGACCTCTGACCTCAGCAATCGTGTGGTGTATGTTGGAGACAGGCGAGAAATGAGGTGATGTTCACTAAGTGTGCTGGTGCTGTCACATGAGAGCGGTCGACTTAAATCACACTGTGGGGCTGGTGAGAGCAGGTCTGACATGCCTGTGCAGTCAGTCAGGTCAGCTGCCGGTAACTGATAGACTGCTCTGTAATATGTATGTTAATGAATGAGGAGCGGGTGGAGTGGTTTATAATGAGGCTATACAGTATGAGCGCGCACACACATACTGATGCAGGATAAGTAATTTTGCCTCCAGGTCTCTGTAAGTATGTGCGAGGTAACACATGAACGCTACAAATAATGTTGTAATTAGTAGTGATGTAGTAGGAAACTCTGGATTTTATTGGTGGAAGCGAATCGCTAGTGGTCACACTTTTTGAACGTTTTATTTTTACACAGGTGAGTGTTGGCTGTACAAGTCAGTTTGTATGCATGTTATGAAGACTACTGTTGATGAAGAACAGCTCTACAGCCTGTGATGAAACATCTTTTCCCATGATTCTCTAGGGCAAGACCATTGATTTCTGTTATTAGAAAATTACAATTTTTAAAAAAAAAATGGATCATTTGGACCAAATAATGAGGAAAAAGCAGCCAGTGTAGGACAGAGGGCAACTCCTTCAAAACTCTTTTAAAAGCTTCCTCAAGAATTTATCAATTTATTCCGCAAGAAACTGGGTGAAAAAATGTCATGAAAATATTTTTGTAAATTCTGACTACATTGAATATGCTAGTATAACCTATTTTAATTGATTTTCAATTTTCTTTAGTTACAACATAATTCCCAAAGTTACATTTGTGTTATCTCATAGTTTTGATGAGTTTACTATTATTCAAAAATACGGTTATTCTAAAACACTATTACTCTAAAATGTGAAAAAAATATTAATAAAGAATGAGTGTTTCCAAACTTTTGACCGGTACTGCACATATAAAGCAATAAGTGCACAGCTGATCCACAACATTAGCTTTTCATTTTGTTGCATTAGCGAAACAAAAATCTGTTAATAAATGAAAAATTGAGTTCTTAAATGTTGAGAAGACCTTAAACCAAGCCTGCCTTGACCCATTCAGCAGAGATGTTCCTCAAAACATCTCCCTCAGGATTTCTCCACGCAAGTACCATATCCTGCAGGCCAAGCGGTCTCGTTCTCAATAAAAGCATGAAATGGGGCCAGCTCAGCTATAGCTCTCCTCTGGTCAGAGGAGGATTTCGTTTTTAGCTGCACCAGGCATAGAAACCCACATCTTTAGAGAACAGGAAGTGCATTTATAGAAAAATATAAATATCCTGCAAGAGTCAGGAAAGTGAGGGCCTAGCACGCTCCAGGGGAACCAGGTTTGCGAATGGTGACCATGTAAATCTATCCTCAAGGAAAGCAGCTCTTCCATGGCGCGGCATGTTTTAAACAGGTTCAGACGTAACAGAAGGCCTTTAGTGGGACTGATATAGTGCACTGTTGCGATTTAGCCATGCTGCTAATTTACAGAGAGGTTTGAGTAGTAAACAAGTATTTCTTCGAGTTCTTCTTGAATAACTTTTTTCGAGAAACACCTTCAGAAGTTCTTGTGGTTACAAGAAGGTTCCATTGCACAAGTATGAATGAATTATTCCAAGAGGTTTGTCACTTTTGGTGCTTATGTGGAAGGGCAATAGCCGAAGACTAACGGTGCTGTTACCATACAAAGAGTTTAACTGTTAACTGGGTTTTAAATTCATCCCAAATGTTTAGTGTCACCTGCCCCACGCGATGACAAACCTGCAGCGGATCAGAAACAATCATGTCGTCATGAGGAGGAGGGAGCACATCCTGTGGCTGATGTTCTCAGATCAAATGAGATGGTGAGGAACTGATGAGAGCCATATGTCAGCTGATCCATTCACACACACGAGAACATTCATGCCAGGACCATGCGGGACAACATCTTTATTAATGTCATGTTCTCTGTGTGTTGACGTTAGAAAAGAGTTAACATATGTCGTTGGTGAACAGGCATGTGATTTCAAATGGACGATGGGGGATGGGAGAAAAGGGTCCCAATGGCCAATATAATGTCTATATGTTTGCATGTGTGTGTGTGTGTGTGTGTGTGTGTGTAGAAGGACATGCATTTCATGTTCTGCTTAAATCAACACAAGATACAAATCTTCCACTGACTTACACCGGTTGCAATTACAGATGGTGTAACTGAATTTTTCTGAGTGGCTTGAATGAAACAGAAATCTGTGATACATGAAGAGATGACTGGAACAGATCAGAGAAATTAAAGAAGACACATGCAGTACACAGCAGACAAAACTTCAGCAAGAAAACAACAGAATATGAGGTTTATTGTAAGTGTTTGTAAAGGATTAATCCGCCCAAATATGATATTTTGCCAATAAATGACTCACCCTCAAGACAACTAGTAGGACATGACTTTTATATTAAATAATATCCTGACTCGTCCCAGCTTTAAAGTGGCAGCGAATGGTACTCATTATTTTGCAGCTCCAAAAGACACATTTATCCATTCCTCCATCCATCACAAAAGTAATACATAGACTCCTGAGGGTTAAAAAATGCCTTTTGTGAAAAAAAAGTGAAATGCTACATTTGTGAACAAAAGATTACTTTTTGCAGTGGATTTAATAACCAGAAAAGCATGTTTGAACGTAAACCTATCTGTGTGAAAGACTACAAGCAAACATGGCAGCACGCCGGCTCCACGTCAATAACGCTGAATCTCATTGGTTCGTGACTGCATGAGAACCTTTTAATATAACACATATTAACATTTAATATAATTCATATTGTGTTCAGCTGAAAGGAGAAAGTCATATTCTTGCCTCGAGGGTAATTTTTGATAGACTTATCCTTTAAGAATAGTTGTGGTTAATATTTTGGGTCAGAACTTCTATCAGGAAGCCGGTCAACGACCCAGTTTTCACTTCTAGCCCAGAGCAAGAGATTTGGATGTGTTTCCTGTCAGAAAGACCTCTAATAAAAGCTCTGAGAGAAGAATTCGATCGGTTGAGGTAAACTTCTCTGGAGGAACAGGAAGTACATCTCAATATAAACAAAAATTCACACACCAACACCCACATATGCTTAACATGTTTACACACATTGTCACATACAAGTCAATACAAACGGCACAACAAATCACATCGATAAACCTAGAAAACAAGCATTTGCAGGACGTCCGTGCACACTACGCGAAAGGCTTTTTTGAATCAGTCAGTAATTTTTACTTCGGAGAGGAAATATATAGTAAGTCTTTAGGGCTTTTAAACAGATGTCTCATCATTATCAAAGCCGAGCTGAGACTACAGGCCACATGCTCTTGTTATGCAAATTCACATTTACATAGTGTACGGGCACATACTTGAGTCGACCTCATAATGTGTAAATGTATATGCAAATATTCATATTTGTAATATGGGAAGAGCACTCATAGGACATGTTTTTCCAAATGATTCCTAAAATTTCTGAGAGGGCAAAATCAGAATAAATTGCCCTGTGTCGAAAAGTGGCACATTTAGTCTTGTTTTGCATTTTTTGTGTTCAAAAGTTCTATGTCTTACGATCAAATAATGGCTTAAGAAGTTAAAGACATGGCTAATATTACCTTCCACTTCATCACAATAGAAATGTGATGTCAAGTCAAGCACATTGCATTGTGGGATACAGTATTCCGCACAGGGCTCTTTATTGTATACTAAACGTATAGTTAACACAGTAGGTCATCAGTTATTCCACGCATATAGAAAGTTTGCACATTGTTTTCAATGTGCACTCTTTATACTGCAGGAATACTATTTGGAACACAGCCCCATCTGATTTAGTATGTGCCAACCCAGTGTTACAGTATGTTACAGCTTCAGATCTGTGCTGTTTGTCTCTAGGCAGATTGTGGTTTATTTGTATCACTGTGACTGGTGTAAATGATACAGTTCTGAGGCGCTTTCACTGTCTCTCTCTCTCTGTGCTGATTCTATAAAGTCAACAGCATTCTGACGGG
This sequence comes from Botia kubotai, assembly GCA_036877585.1. NCBI lineage: Eukaryota > Metazoa > Chordata > Actinopteri > Cypriniformes > Botiidae > Botia > Botia kubotai. Next base: position 12,831 of record JAZGTI010012663.1, read on the forward strand.
AAGTTCAGTTTAGGAAAACAGATACAAAAAGTTTCTCAAAAACAAGAACCCCAATTTCCCCAACATATGATGTCCATTACTTGTTCTTGAGAAACAGCAATGCAATTGTACAACAATGTAACTGTATAGACTAGTGTTCTGCTAAAATGTGCAACAGTCTATACTGTACTATGCTGGTCTATATAATATTAATTCATTTATATTTGTCAGGACAATTTTGAAAATTTGGTCCAAGGTTAGTATTGCCGGCCTTGTCCACACACTTTTCGTGAAACACACACACAAGATGTTTGACTTACTGGCTGATTGTGTGAAGCCTGTGGCTTTATGGACGATGACGTGCAGGAATCCATACAGACCAGAAGACTCCTCATCTGGAAATACAAGACAAAGACACTTCAGTGATTGTAGTGTTCCTGTAACTGCAGCACTAAGGTCACGGGTTCGATTTTTATGGAATGCACGTAATGATACAATGCGAAGCCCACAGTAAACACTGTAAGTCACAACACCTGCCACAAAAACATAGGTGTGAAAGAGAGAGAGAGAGAAAGAGAGATGAATGAATAAATGAATTTATGAATGAAGTGCCCATCTCCTCTCTATACTCATCTATTAGGATCTCCTTCTTTGGTTTACCCATAATTCTCCACTTCTCTAACTATCAGTGGCAGATATTAGATAATACACATGCTGCTAGAACATAAACATACTACTACAATTAGAAGTAAACATGGCACTGATCACCAGCGAGTGACTGCAGAGTCTCATGAGTACCAAGTGAGTGTGTGTGAACGTGAAACGAGGAGCTGAGAGTATCTACAGGGAGAGAAAACACCTGCTGCTGTTTATCACTGTAAGCACCTTGAGGCATCGAATCACATCGAATCACCTCAGTTCCCTCAGTTCCCTCTCTGTCCTCATCAGCCAGGTCAGAGGTACATGTTGTGTGTGTATGTGTGTGTTAGTCTGAACCCTATTCTTATCCCCTGTCTGTGGGGTCCATATCTGTGTTGATGATGGAGGATTTAGTCTGAAATCTGGTTAATGAATATCAATCCTGCTATTGTGTTTGAACTGCTCAGATCAATGACAGCACATTTGACCACCACAACATGCTGAAATGTGGTAAAACCTGACAGAGTCTGATCTACAGCAGTTATAGACATATAATCCCACAGGCCGTATAAATAACCAATATTCAGCCATTTTGAGATTTTCGCATTAGACAGTAATTAGACAGGCCTGCCCCGCATCATAAAGTATGCGTGGATTATGGAGAATGTTAATGGAAATTGACAATACAGCCTGACTGGTCATAAACCCAAATATACTGATCAGACGATGATATTTGACATCACCATTTGCCATCAATTATGCTCAGTGCAAGGTTCAAAGTTCCATTAGATAGAGATCAGAGCGAGTTTAGAGACTTTAACTGACTCGCACCAGAATCTCATTCTTTTTAAACAGAGCTGGTGGAAAGAACGTTGATATCAGAACAAATAAAAACAGTGTCACTAGAGAGGAAGTCGACAGCTGCCTTCACTAAAACCAGAGTTTGGATATCCACACCGAAGCGTTTAACATCATGAGAAGTGGGTTATAATAACATGATTTCTGAGAACAATATTTACGGTAAGCTCCAGAAAACACAAAGATTCCAGTGTCTTATTGACTTAAAGGCTCTGCCCCGGAGAAAAGACCTGCTGCACGTGTGGAGTCTCCAATCCTCAGGGTCACGGCACCAGCAACCTCTTCATGGTGGCCCCTGATCGCCCTCACACACACACACACAGATTGACTTATTGCATCAATATTACTGTCAGTGGGTGGTACTGCTAGAGTTGCAGACTCCTCTCACTATGTTTATTTAGCAGGATGTGAAGAAGCCGAGGGGCTCTTTGAACATTCACTGGTCCGACAGAACAACACGTGAGAATAAACAAGCACAGACCCGTGTGTGGAGAGTCCAAAAGTGAGAAACAAATATTAAATATCGAGGATTTGCAAACATCCCAGAGGGTTTGTGTGGGAATCGAGCAGGTTGAACATGGCTGTCCCCTCATAACTCCCTCATATGAGGAGTCAGCTCGCCTGTGTCTGTGCCTTTGAACCAATCACAGCGCAGTATCTGCATTCTGATTTTAGGGTAAAACCGGTGGAATTTTTCTGACTTTGTGACTGATGCTCCAGTCCTGCAGAAACCTGTGCGGTCTGCGTCCTATCAGAAAGTACCTCACGCTGTTGGAGAGAACTGAAAATGAGGTGGACTTACACATACAGTGACCTCATTGGCCAACATCATTGGCTGATCTCACAAGAGCTGAGGAAAGAATTAATGGCCATGGTTCAGACAATAAATATTTTTAGCTCACATGATTTGCCGTATAATGTATCAAACCAAGTGGAATTTGTAACTAAATGATCTCAGAGCTAACTTTACCTTTTGAATGCAACTTTTGCATTTACTGTTTTGTGATTTTGAGGTAATCTCATGCAAGCATGTGGTTTTAATCTTAAAGATGACCCTCCCTTATTCTGTATGAGTTTTTAAGTGTGTGTGTGTGTGTGTGGGTATACTGTCACAGAGAGAGGGGTATTTGTGTGGGGGGTCAGGGGAGAGGGGTTTATTCTGTATGAGTTTTTAAGTGTGTGTGGGTATACTGTCACAGAGAG
>JAZGTI010012664.1:0-15509 GCA_036877585.1 Botia kubotai
GAGAGAGAGAGAGAGAGAGAGAGCATGTTTTGTGTTTCTCTCAGGCAGCTGCTCTGGACTGGACATTGCGTGTTCTCACTCAGGTCCTGCATGTGGGCAGTAGGTGCTAACAGGGTGAACGTGATGGACAGTAACTGGAGATAATGTACATTAGCGGGGAGAACACGGAAACATGATCCTTTAACTGAGCGGAAGAAGAGAAAGCTCCTGATAAATAGATCAAAGAAGAGCAACTACATCGTACATTACATCACTTCCCATCCCGAGCAGTTAAACACAGCACAGAGAAACAGTCTGCAGTGCCCATCAGAGCTCAGCCGTCTGCGAGCGAGAGAGAGACTCATGAGGCTCCGGTGAGTCTGAACGGAGCGATAATGGGGCTAGTTTACCTTTTATCTACTGTCTGGGCTAGAGCAGAATAAACGATTAGCTATTCAGTGTAAGAAAGACAAACGTGGCGACTCTTCAAGAGCGAGAGCTGAGGAAGATATGAATCAATCGCTCTGTGTTGTTTTGGCTGTGACAGGAAGTTGTCATCCGTGTCTCTGTCATGTGATTGGTGGGACCTCAAACCCGCCCCCACATCAACCCTCGTTTGTTTCCCGTGGCAACCTGTGTGTTGACAGCGACAGAGCAAGTGAGTTGTCTAATTAATGCAAGAGAGTATGCGACCACCCATGCATTTATAGATTCTAAAATGTATAGATTTATAGATTCTAAAATAGATTCTAAAATTATTAAGCCGCAAAAGAATACATGCATTATTAAGTGACTAGTGTAACAGATTTGGGAAATTTGTTTGGATTGCGGTTTGGACAGGAAGTGGGCGGGGTTAAGAGTGTTAATGGTCCACATCGTTGTCGAGGAAGGATCGAGGTCAAATGTGGCCCTGCTGCCATGGCCACATGTTTGTGTTTCTGTGAGAACAAATGTGTCTGAATGTGCCACAATCGTGCTGTTTATATCCGTGTTTGAAGGTTAATTATATGTTTGTGTGTGTGTGTCAGTGGGTTACGTGTGTGTTAGGGTCTCTATTAGCTGTATAATTTGCCTGTGTCGGGGGTTACCTTGCTGTTGACCCCTACAGATGCTTGTAGGCCCCGTCATCATTACCCTAAACACAGGCATCGGGTGTAGATGGGGACCGGGATGGTTTGGTTTCATCTTTGGTCTGTGATTCACAGATATGAACTCTTATTTCCTTCCCCAAAAACATCAGTAAGTGTGCCAGTGAGTGTCTTTGTTTACCCTGCCGGGGGAAATGGTCAGAGCTGGTAAACATTATTCCTCAGATTTTTTTCATCTTCCTAATCTAACAGTTTGCTGAACTCTGTAAATGTCCTGTCAACAGGTTAATCAAATGACTTGTGAACACAAATTGACAGTTTTCATTAATTATACAAGATTATCCTAATTGCAATTCAAATTTATTCGTTTACAACAGAAGGTATTCCGTAATATTTTACAAAATTTGCATTTTAAATGGAGGGAGCTGTACATTACGCATGATAATGTATGCACACTTTCCTGCTTTGAAGTTCCAAGCCATATGTGGTTGTGAGCTCGGAGGAGGTGAGGAGTCGGCGACGCTTCAATTTGCTTGACAAACATTCGGCTGGAGTCTGTCAGCTGCAGTACAGTGACTGCCAGTCTATATTTAGTCTTTATCGATTACCCCAAAACCCAGAACATCTGCATTGCCTTGTGTAAATCGTCACTTATGGGCCAGTGTTGATGAATGGAGGCTCTCCTCCGGTTCCTAGGGACCTCCAGCTCTCGACCGAGAATCACAATCAATTATTGTCACACGGCCTTTGAGATCTGGAGAGAGAGAGAGAGAGAGAGAGAGAGAGAGAGAGAGATGGAAATGTAATACTGGGTTAATACAGTATGGCTGCATGCTAATAAGATTAGCATGTGCGCTGATGGTCTCTGATTAGCAGCACCTCACCGCGGTCGCCATTTTTGTTTTTTACATCAAACAGTTTTGAACACAAGATATCAAGGCATTATCATTACTTAGATGGATTAACATTGTACGATGAAACAAGTACAATAATCAAGTACATAAACAATGTATGTGTTTACATTAGGGTAAAATTATTACGGCACAATCTGTCAATTTTAGCTGAATGTTTGTTTTGTTGTTCTGTGTGGCAGATTACAGCTGTAATGGTGTTTGATTAACCTTGTGAACGTGTCGCACATTCAGATTACTGTGTAATCACATCACCGCGAGAGATTCACCTCTCAGCGCTGGACATGTTTATGCAGAAAATACAGGAGCCGCTCAACCCCTGAGTGTTTGCTGTGCTGGGAGGATGTGGGAGGGTGAGGAGAAATTAAGCAATAAATGGTTTTGACCCTGTCCATTAAAGCCACACACACACACGACTGATGTTCAGATTTCCTCATATCAGACCTTCTTGTCTGGGTAGTGATAAACAGAGCAGGGTTATCATCTCTCTCTCTCTCTCTCTCTCTCTCACTCTCTTTAGTGAAATAAGTGTTTCATGGTGGCCGTGCGGCTCTGTGTGAGAGTGTACTTGACTGAGAGACTGATGCGTATTAAGATAAATCACTCCGTGGAACAGCTGCAGGGGTCAAAGGTCACCCATCAGAATGACTCTGTTTAACTGCTGTCAAAGGCCGAAGTCTGGACCTCATATATCTGTGCCATCACAACACCAGGCAGTCTAGTGCCTCTACATCTATATCTGTTTCCTCAAGTCTAGTGGCCAACATCTAGAGGGAAGTTTCTTGTGCGCGTCAGTTGAAGAAAATCAGTGTCACACATTTAGACCAAGAAATATTGAAGAATCTTAAAGGGATAGTTCACCCAAAAAATGATTTTTTTTCCTTCATTCACACAACTTCATGTCATTCCAGGCCTATGTGCCTTTTTTGCTTCCGAGAAACACAAAAGAAGATTTTTTTTTTAAGTATGCTGGTAACCAAACAACACTGGCACCCATTGACTTCCACTGCAAGTCCACATTTTTATTTTAAAAGATCTAGGAACGTTCAAAATGTCCCGTTTTTTAGATGTTGTAGTGATGTTTCATTCTATAATGTTTTTAAAGAACAATGTTTTTGATGTGATATATAAAGTCAAAAAAGTTTTACTAACGCTACTGCGGGAACGCCTGTGATAACTTTAAGAGAACTTTTAGAGAATGTTAGCCAATGTTCTGAGAACATTCTATGTTAGCTGGGTGAGCAAATGATGAAAAATGCAATATGTTTGGTGAACTGTCAATCCGTATAAATTCATAAACATTTGTAGAAGTTCTTTGACTTTTGGACCTGCCACAGACCGGTTCTCACAAGCGCTTCTGGCTGCTCAGTGTCATTTAGCATTTGGAGAATATATCTGTGCTTTCATTCATAACTCCTGTTTTGTATTTCACTCCCTGAACGGGCACCATCATCGCCATCATTTCTTAAGGAAGGGATCCACGCTACATGACACTAAGTGTTTTGGAAAGCACAAGAAAAATAGGTCTGTACTTGTTCAGATGTAATTTGCGCTTTTTTCAATTTGCCTGCGCGAGGCAGCGAGTGCAAATTGTTTATTGAGAGAGAGATTAAAACGGAGACGGAAGTGATGGGCATCAATCCGACAAAAAGCTCATGTAAAGCGCGATGATTAACGCACGGGATCCGCTGGCAGTTCGTAGCTGCGTCTGATGGGTGCGCGTTTGTGAGCTGTGCGTGCGTGTGTGCGTCAACGTTTAAAACTAATTAAGAATAACACAAATTATATCTATGATCTACATGATATATAACGTCAAAAATCATTCTATTAATGTACTGCAAGAACATTTTTGGTAACTTAGACCTTTTAATAGCCAACGTTCTGAGAACGTTAGAAAAACAGACAGTGGTTCTTTGATGCGCTAAACACATGCAGGCGCATTTAGATAGATGCGACAGTCCAGTTGTGACATGAAAAGGTGCAGCGAGATTTAGCCTGTCTGTGAGGCGGAAACTTTCCTGAAACTTTCATTGAAATGTGTGTTGTGAGGTCATATAAAAAAAGCTTTCTCCTGACGTATTTTCCCACCATGCTCAGCTGCTGCTGAAGCGGGCCGCACAGAGGCCTGCTTGTGTGTCGATGATGTCACAGGCCCGGCCAGCCTCTGCTGCACAAAGGCTTTGGGTATCACTGCCTCTGCTCACACAATAAGTATTCAAGCAGATTGCTTTGCTCCTGCGAGGCTGAAGAACAATGTTTCTGTTTCAGCGTTATAAAGCTGGACTTGAGCAGGAAACTCGCAGACAAAACCTTTATCAGATGATGCATCGTGTAGGCTGGAAGAATAATCCACCTCCATTAGCCTTTCAGTGTATCTCTCCCTCTCTCTGTTTTGTTTTGTTTGTCTTGCTTATTGCTCTGTGTTACTGGAAGACCTGAGAAAAACATTCACCGCGGTCAAAACGAGACTGCGTTTCTCTGCATTAATAACTTATCATTTATTTTTAAAATGTGAAGGTATTTTAAAATGTTCCTGAGCTTAATGTCAACATAACAAAATTATATATAGAAACAAACACATCATGTGTTTTTTGACTGCAGATTTATGCTTTTTTTCACCCATGTACAAACACACCTTCAGTGTGTGTGTGTGTGTGTGTGTGTGTGTGTGTATCTTTATAAAATATTCATTTCGGTTGTGCAGGTCCTTGTAATTGCCATCTCTCAAACTGTATAATTTACACCACGCACAGACTGACAAACCTGCACCATACGGCCATCGATGAATCAGAAACACAGATCTGCTCTGCCAGGCGCATTATTGTTTCACAAACCTGGTCCACATCATCTGTGCACGGCCTGCAACCTGATCCAGCCTCTCATCATTTCTCAATTCATTTCCTCCTCTCTGTTGTTTTAGCTCATGTGTTTGTCCTGCTGTCTCCTACTTGCTCTCTCTGCTGGGTGATTTGGTAGTAGTAATGCATTTTTTAATGCAATTTTAGGTTGTAAGAACATTCCTGTAACGTTTACAAACATTAAAAATGTTATCTTGAAAATGTATCTTGAAGAACGTTATTCAAACTTTTGTAATTATGTAACGTTTTTAAAACATTCTACTTAAACGTAAGAATACGCAAGAATCATTTTTAGTTTTGATATTTATGATATATAATGTAAAAAAAACTTTTTGAGAACTTTTAGAGAACTTTTAGAGAACACAAGTCAATGTTCTGAGAATGTTCTCAGTAAGCTGCGTCCACACTCTCAGTGTCTTTGATGAGCTACAGAGAGCTGATGGATGGCTTGTACACATTGTGATGTAACACACTGCACTCTCTCTCCCTTTCTCACTCTCTCTCTGTCTCTGTTGTTGATGTGCAGGAATAATTACATGGATGGAGGGGTCACATGTGCCCGTGTCATTAGACTGCATTACTTGTGTTAAAACTAATGTGCCATTCACAGCTCAGTCCCCATGAACCATTTATAATGTTTTAATATGTTTTTAATCAGCGCTGTGGAGACCACAGCCTTCAGACATCAGGCAAGCCACACGTGTGTGTGTGTGTGTGTGTTCTGAACCGCCATGGCCTAATTTGATATGTGCTGTTTCACTCGGTCCGTTGCTGTTTTTAATAAATAATTAAAACCAGCAAAGATGACAGTTCCTAATTAGCGCTGTCTAGAAAGAACGTGGGAATTTGAGATGAGGTAGAACGATAGACGAGAGAACAAGCGCAGAGGAGAAAACGGGGTAACAGCACACAGAGAGACGGATCAAGACAAAACAAAGAAACGAACAGAACAGTGATCACATGAGCGATCAGTGAGCGAGCAGAAGGTTGGGTGAAGACAACAGCACCCTTGGCCATGTGTGGTTAGTCTCTCAGCCAATCAGAAGCCAGACAGAGACCCACCGGTACCCTGCGTCTCTTTCCACCCCCACCTTCTCCAGGGGAAACTTGAGCCTGTATTCCCAACATCAAAGAGACGAGTGCTGGGATAGGAAGAGTGTGAGAGAGGTAAAACATGGTCTGGAGACCTGCATTTGATATATAACTAATACAACTCAATGTAATAATTAATTGTAATCAATTTAAACGTATGATGTTTATGAACTGTTGTGGGTTTCGTCATCCATCAAGCAAAAATGATTTTGTGAGGTTGATGATACGAGTATAAGGAGAAAACCAGGTGATTCATGAGCCAATCAGAGACTGTGAATCAAACCTGTCAGCCAATCAGAAGCAAGAACTCACACTGAAAGCTTGTGCATTTCAGAAGTGTGTTCTGTATTGACCTGTGTATCATCTCGCCTTCTGGACCTGAAACCAGTAGTGTGTGTGTGTGTGTGTGTGTGTTGTCTGGCTGGGGTCTGATCAGCTAAAGCTGCTTGGTGATCAATACTCAGCACAGACACACAGCTGTGCCCTAACCATTAACGCTTGAACAGCAATTAGTGTACACACTGACCGCGCACACACACACACTCCCATCTGCTATTGTGTTTACCTCTCTTTACATCCACTCATCTGTTTTGGGACGACAAGGGAAAAAACAAACTGCAGCAGTTTCATTTCTCTGTTGCCTAAATACAGCAACAACTAAACCTTTTAAAATGAGCACAAACCCATTAATACACAAAATGACACGTGACTTATCAAAATGACAGGGTTTTGAGAATACAATATCAATTCCAACGTTTGCCGTGATGTTTATCCAGTACCGAATGTTCTAATCTGTCATTTATTTTAGCTGTAAAGCAGTACTGTAAGTATTGCTTTATTTGTTGTATATTTTTCTGAAGAGATTTAGGATACTTAAAACTAGTTTAAATGCGTTGTGCAGAATGTCATCCACAATAAACCGTCGCTGTTTTGATGATATTTTTCCTGCTGTTGAATTTGAGAGGTCAAGATAACGATGGGTTGGTGTAACGTTAACACCAATACTTAACTGCGTTTGTTTGTTTTGTATCTTCTGTGCTGAGTTAAGTGTGATCAGTGTGAAGGAGAGGTGCGCTGTGACAACCCAGCTAGCAGAGAACATTCTCAGAACGTTGGCTAACGCATCATAAGACTTCAGCTGCTTTGGTCAGAGAGAGTGTTTAAGGACAGGTTGTATTCGTTACTCATGTGACCTGTTGATCTTTTCAACACTGATTTGTTGACGCATGGGTTAAGAACAAAAGCGAGGCAAGACGGCTGTCGGACGTGTAAATAAACACATCTGCTTAGCTTTCTTCCTGTGACAAACCAAATTCGCGTCTCCAGTAATTGATAACTGCCTCGGCTGGTTCTTTGTGCGTTACAATACACAGAGGCCCTTTTCCCTGCTACAGCTTCTCTATAATTAGCTATGCTAATATCTCTTTATTGGCTTTAATATTGCTCAGCATCTCTGTGGCACCCAAAGGCCAACAGGGTCCTGTGTCCTGTCACACAGGCTGATTATTGAGAAGGATAGCTTTAATTAAACTTAATTGCCAGTAATTTTTTCTTCTGCGCTTCGCTCTCCAGTGCCAGCATCTAATGCGCCGTTCTCCTTGATATTCCGTTAAATGACTATTTAACTGCCTGTTTAATTTCCGACGGTTCTAAAGATCAGCGCAGAAGTTCTGGAGCCGTGTATAGAAGGCAAAAAAAAGCTGTAATTGCTCGACTTCCCACAGTCGATTCATTTAGTCAATCCTCATGCAGCAGTGAAATGACTCCTGATTCAGCCAAAATGACAGCGATGGTGTGGACAGTGGCTGAATATGAGTCTGTTCCGAAATTCACTTAATCAAACCGTCAGGTAAACAGGCCTGAGTGAGCAGACACAGTTTCATTTTTAGAGCTCTCTATAAGTTCTGTCCACAATAATCTTTAAGTTATCACGAGTTTGTGCGCATGTGTGAGGTCATTTGTTGGCAGCTCTGGGGCAATAGAAAGTGAGAGAGAGAGAGAGAGAGAGAGAGAATGAGAGAGGTAAATAAAGGCTGTATCTCAGGTTTGATTTACTTTGATACCTGCTGTGAAATGTTTCAGACCTACAGGGAAATAAAAACAACGAATTACAGCTCATAATACTCATTCTGATAATGGCTTGTGTACACACTGTACACGATTAAAGCTAATGTTTCAATGATGGCAAACACTCATTCTCGTCTTCTTCCACGTGTTATGAGGACCATCTTTCTTCACCTCCTCCCCCATGCTGCCGAAGTTCATTTTTTTATTGATGTCGGTAAAAAACCATCCAGCTAACAATTTTAGGTTGTAAGAACGTTTCCCAAATGTTTTTAAGTAACAGAACGTTATTTTTAATTTTAATTAAATTTTCTTTTTTGAAATGTTTTATGTCTCTTTAAACTGAAGTTAGGTCTTATTTTCCTCCATATTGCGTTCCTCCCGTTAATATGTGTTCACTTCCTGTCGCATGAAGAGTGAGTGCCATTGGACTCTTATTTTCAACTTCCTCCTTCCTTATCTGTCTGACTTCTCAGCACCTCTCTTGAACGACTCAAGAAGAGTCTCAAAAACACCACCCCACTGTTTTAAAAACAGCAGATTTGAGATCTGGAGGTGGGTGTGTGAGGGCACGTCCGATGGGACACTTTCTGCGTTTTCTGTGTTTGCGGAACAGATTATGCAGATAGTAATTACTGGGATGCAGTAATTACTGGGATGCAGTAATTACTGGGAGCCGGGGTTCTGGTGGTGGGGTGTGTCTAATTGTCTAACAGAACTGTACTTTTGCGGCCTGCTCTCACCTTGTTAGGTCTCGAACCCGTGCTCTGGTCCTCGTCTGCGATGGGCAGGGCTCAGGTGTGCTAGTTTACCTCCCCGATGGGCATGTTAAGCTTAATTACAGGTTAGAACAGGTAAAGATGGAGGGGCGGGATATTCACTGACTCTGTGTCAGGGGGTGGCAGATGGGTTCTGTGTGATTTGGATGCGTCAGCCACACGGACAGACTGAAAAACTGATAAACAGAGACACAGGGAGGTCGTGGGAGTGTGATGAATGAAACACTAATGATCAGTATTCTGAGGGGAATTATTTAGGAACAAGGTTGAGTCCAGCTGTCTGTTTGATCACGCGTTTGGACTGGACTGGATATTGTTGTATCTCTATTGTTTCGCGCTGTCGAACTGTGGTGTGTGAGTTTTGGCTCGTCTGAGACTGTTTTGTGCTGAATTGATCGTCTCACGTGAAGTTTTCCTGTTCTGTTTTTCTCCTTCAGATTCTTCTTGAAATTCTTCCTCAAGTGTAATCAGAACTGCCTTAAGAATGCAGGAAACCCGCGAGACATGCGCAGATTCCAGGTAATTCACTTTCTCCACAAACACACATATTATAATGTAAAAAACAGAGAAGGTTCTGTGTGGGATTTTACTTTGTGGATGTAGTTTAATGGACCCTGGTGGATCCCTGCAGTTCTCTGTCTGTCTGTCTGTCTGTCTGTTTTGTTACAGTTATACAGTTTCGATTCCATTTTTTCTTTATATTTTCCTGTCTTTTTCCTGTCTGTATCTTTTTCACTTTTATTTCTCAGTTTTTTCTTTACAACAAACATTATTTGAACAACAACAGACCCATTTTTCGCCAAAAAAGACATGCACCCATCAGATTTTAATGGTGCACTCCCGTACACTGGAGTTTGACTGTCAACCTGAGGGAACCACCAATTGGATTGTAACCCCACAGCTTCCTTTCTGGACCCGCCCACCCCCACACACGACCCGTCCCTTTTCAGCCCTCATCTCTTTGAGATGCTGAAAGACCCACATTCCCCAAATGCAACACTTTTGTTAACCCTCTTTAGTACCCAGATCAACAAAAACAAAAACAACTCCCTCATCTCTGCTGGAGAGACGCTTCTCAAAATCTCTTTTTAAGGGTCTGTCACTCTTCAAAACTCCCCTTCATCTTGTCCTGCCACTCATAAAACAGCTAATCAATAAACCTATAGATCATTGTAATTGGGCGAGCTAGTGATCTGTGGGCCGCGGGCTGTGTTGAGAGACTGCTAAAGACTTTCTTTCTCTTCTGTTCAAGTGGCAGATTAAGCACTAATTGTAGCCTTTTGTAAAAGCCCGATGCTTTCAAATGGAGGCCTGGCTTTGATTGACAAGGCCTTGGCTGGTTTTTCTTAGACAAGCCTCTTGTCCTTTATCTGACACATACTCTTGTTACCCCCCAAGTGTCTCCTTTAAATAGAAAAGACAAGCTCTCCTTCGTACGAAGGTTAATTATGTTCTTCAAATGACAAATTAAATGTGCTTTATATAGACTTGATTTTGTGCATGGTGGTTCATTTGGAGAAAAAATAACCGTTCTAAACGAAGACCTATAGCAATGAAACGCTGGAAGAGGACAAAATGAAACGTTTTCACCTTCATTATGTGAACGTGATTCCATGTTCGATACCCAGAAGAAATGAACAGAAGAAATGAATACGCTACGTCTTCGAAAACCTTTCGCCTTTAACGAAGATCAATTTGAGAGAACCTATAGAGAATGTTAGCCAATGTTCTGAGAACGCTTCCTGTGAGCTGTGCAGTCTACACGAAGATTGTTGAGTAGCTCAAGTCATCTTTTGTTGCACAAGGTGTGAAAACAGAGTCTCTCTTGTATTAGAGTGATACAACTTATTGTTTTAATAAAGCACACAGGGAGTTATTCCAGCGAACCCGGAACGACTCTTAAAACAAACACCTTTATCCCGGCTTCTGTCCCTCCTGCTTGGCCTGGAAAATAAACAGTGGGCACAGAATCAAGACCAAATGTGACCAAATGCAAAGCAAATGTGTTTATTGTTTGGTTATTGTTTTGAATGTGTGGATGGAGCGGTCGCACAGTTGTCAGCATTTAAAATACAGCTCTGCATGAAAGAGACAAGTTAAACAAACCAGTTCATGAATGCAGCGTGTGTGTGTGTGTGTTTGGAGGCATTCTGGGTTCATTTGGTAACTCTACTGAGATCTGCTGTCGTTTCGGGTCAACACCACAGGCCAAAAAGCCCTTTTCTTTTCCAAGTGAATAAAACTGACAACAAAGAGCTCGTAATGTTTTTGTTTTTAACATAAAACAATGCATCACATGCTTTTTACACAAGTTTGAAATATGGACTTCATGTTTACTGGTTTGCTGAATGCAGAAATAATTCAATAGTTAAACGTACGTTCCGATGAAGAGCTCAGACACTCGTTTGAATTGTGAATGTAATTATTTTGTTTTTCTTCAGGTCGTTGTGTCGACGACAGTTCACGTGGACGGGCACGTGTTGGCCGTGTCGGACAACATGTTCGTCCACAACAACTCCAAACACGGCAGGAGAGCTCGGCGTCTGGACCCCTCAGAAGGTATGGCCCCTCCTTATCTGGACAGCGGTAGGCACGTTCTCATGACATCATCTAAAGAGCTCCTCTAAAGAGCAAACATTTACTGCTTTATTTATCCACTGAACATGAACAGCAGAGCTTCAGTAGAGACACAGCTTGTTTATCTTTTACAGAACATTCACACTTTCTAGTTTAGTTTAGTTTAGTTTAGTTTAGTTTAGTTTAGTTTAGTTTAGTTTAGTTTAGTTTAGTTTAGTTTAGTTTAGTTTAGTTTAGTTTAGTTTAGTTTAGTTTAGTTTAGTTCTGTAGTACCTGCTTAAGCTATTACTGTGAAAGTATTGTTTTTATTATCGTTATTAATATTATTGTTGTACTGCCTTTTTAAGTTTAATTTTTTGTGAATGATTTTGGGCCACATTTTTTAATGTCTCGTGCCACAAAAAGGCGGCAGTTGTTTTTGTGGTTTTTGAACCGTTCTTGAATCGTGGGTTGTGGGCCTAATGTGTGAGCATCTTTTACACATGCACAGCTTTGTAAATTCACTTTGTCATGGTATTGCTAAAATAAGTTTTTTTGGGAATCTGCTTCAGCATTCTGATCTCTGGGCAATCGTTGCAACATAATCTCTTCTCTTTTAAAAACACAAAATTAGTATTTTCTTTGTCTCAATCAGTCTGTGATTACCATATCAAGTGAAGCACCAGTAATAATTAATGATGCAGGAGAAAGTGTCTCAATTTCCCATGAAACCCGCAAAACTTTTTGTTTTTATTTCTGGTATTAGGGAAAACGCTGTACAGAAGTGTCGTAATTGAAGATTTGTGCCCTGAGTGTTAAAGTGTTTGGTATCTGACTTATTGTTTGTCTCTTCGCTGTAGTCGCTTGATATTAGGTGTGTTTTGCTTAGCAACCGCCTTTAATTAGGAGAGCAATTAAAAAGGTTGAGGCCTCTCCCCTCATCTCATGGGTGTCCCATGAGACTCAAAGACAGATTGAAGGATAAACACAGCCCAACCCAAACACTGCACGGGCTCTAGAGCTCAGCTTTACACAGTGATGTTTATTGTAAGTCTATTACTCTGTTTACAACTTTTATAGTTTATATGTGGTTCAATTTCAGTGATTGTATGATAAATCTGCTAGAAAAGGTATGTAAACTGTGTTTAAACATTTTAATTTCAATTGTTATAATGCCATTCTTAAGAAATAATTTTTATTATGGTATAAAATAAACTTAAATCAAATTTAGTCAAGTTTAGTCAAAAATGTGATTTTTGCAGTTTTTAAATCTTGAAAAATATGTTTAATTTCACACACACACACACATCTCACAATCTCTCATCCCTTAGGTTAGCTGCACTTTCACCTGCCCCTATTGGCAAATTTGGGCCGTGGTGAATATTGCAGCTACCTTTCTAATTTCTGCCCTTTTTAAGGTGACCAGGGGGCTGTTAAATTGAAAAACAAGAACTTTTGACAGTTGAGGAACCGTCTGCTTCTAACTTACTGTTTAATAACTTCTTTAAAGTCTGCACAATGTTTAAGACTTATCTTTTGGCTCAGTTTGACTGTTAGCAGATACATTTACTGAGAGAAGTGGAACAAACTTCAGTCTGTCGTCTCTCATCTGTTCTGCTGTAGAACAGCTGCTCACACACATGTATTGAATATATGGTTGTAAAATATAAACTCGTGTGTATTTATGGGGACGTCCAGGCCTGCGCTGCAGAAACTGGGTGGTTTAGATTGGAAACGCATTTTTGAAAGTGATAAATGCAAGTTGAGATACCCAGCTAACAATTATAGGTCGTAGGAACGTTCCATGAAGTAACAAACGCATTAAAAATGTTTTTTTGAAAGTTATTTTGACGTCCAGTTTTTTAGATGTTATGTTAACTAACATTACTGCTAGAACGTTTTTTGATAACCTGAAGAGAACTTTTAGAGAACATTAGGCAGTGTTCTGAGAACATTCCCTGTTTCCTCACTTCCTCACATCTAATTGGGGTGAATGTTCTTGGACAGTGAATTTGCTCTGCTCTCTGATTCCCTCTTGCGTGGCTCCTTTCATTATTTACAGCTGGAGAATGAAACCTGAGGGAGGAGAGAGAGGCCAGCACACTATAGAAGAGAGTTTAGGATTAGCACCCTTTAGATATGCTGTGCAAAAACATATGTACGAATTCACACTGATACAAGCGCGTACACGCACACACACTCACATTCAAACAGCCCATCTGTGAGCAGCTAGACACAACATACACAACTGACACCCTCTCCTGCCCGGGGTCCAAACAGACACGCACAGAGCCAATTAAAAAAGTTAACAGAGAACATTCTCGTAACTTAGGCTAACGTTCTATAAAGGTTATCAAACAAGGGTCTTGAAGTGACATTAGTAGAACGTTTTTTAATGTTCGATATCAAATTTGTCATTCTTAAGTTGTCAGTGGAACATCCTTTAAACCTTAGAGAATTAAAAAATGTTTGAATTATAATTGTATAAGCAAGCCATAACGTTAATGCAACGTCTAAAAAGCCGATGTAAAATAAGCCAAAGACAGCCTCTCTCTCTCTCTCTCTCTCTCTCTCTCTCGCACACCCCCTCTGGCTCTGGGCCTACAGCCCCGAGTTGATTTGCATACCAAGTAGCGGTAATATTGTTAGGTTTATGCAATAAAGACAAGCCGCCAGCGTCTGTGAGGCAGTAGCCAGTTAGAGAGGACAGATGGGCTGACGTGAGGTAATCAGTGCTTGGATCAGCCTGCCATCTGCACACCCCTTCCACAATTACAAGACATTTTAGGTGCTGGAACAAAGAAAGGTAGCAGCAGGCGGAGTGAGACCTGTTGGAGTGCCTCAGTATTACGGAGCATAAGTGAGGTGCCGGCCGCCATGTTGTCATGGAAGATGATTCGAGTCTGACTAAAGCTTCACACCGAGACAACGTGCCGTTCTGTAAACAGTACACATGAGAAAATACAAGCGCGCACACGCATGCGCAGACGCTCTCTCCTGTTGATCGTCCAGGAGCAGAGGAAGCCTGTGGAAACCAAGCCAGTGATTTTCTGAGTTGCGCTGGATGCCACACGATTTTTGACAGAAAGATTTGACACACGCATGCTTGTTGAATTTACATGAACGTGCATTGCGTGAAAAACCGCACCGCATGCAAGCCAACACGTGCGCATTTTGCTTTATTGATTTAATATTTTTACGTTAGTTTGACATTTTTATAACTTCGCCTTCATTTATTGACTTGATGAAATGACTGCCACAAAGTTTGATGTTGGACTAGATGAATTTTTATTAGAATTTTTAACTGCTGACTAACTTTAACCTTTAAAACAGTGTTATGCCACACTCATCCTGACTGCAAGTTAGCATTTCTAATCCAATTTTGTTTTAATCCAATTCATTTTTTTGTATATTAAAACACAGTAGATAAAATTCTCCCTCCAGCATGTTGCATTGTGGGATATGGATATAGCAGAAATAGTATGTAATGTCAGTGTGCGATTCAGGACGTAGCCATTGGGCCACATCGGCTGCTAAATCGCTCTCGCTTGTTAAAACAAGTTACTGGTCATCACTTCCTAGTGGACTGTTGAACTTGGCCTCTCCAGGCTGCCGTAGAGCTTGTCTGCTTCCATCATCTACGCATGAGTGCATGTCACACGTTTGTCACTAGCTGACAAACACTGTGTCATTTACTCTTATGCGTTTCATTCAACACATGTTTCCTCTCTGTATTCATGCAGAATGTATGCAAATGTTCCGCAGCCGGGACGGTGGAGTGGGGGGGGGCGAGCGTTGCGAATTCTGAGGCAATGCGTGAAGATCTCGGGCCCCAGCTGCCAGACTGCCCCTCTTATGGGCCCGTTCGCACCTCACGCATGCACACTCGTGTGCATGCACACTCGCTTGAGGAAACACACCCCCGCCCGCTTCCTTCAGCTCACCTACACAAAGTTTATTTGTTGACTGTAATTTTTGGTGAGTGGTTTGCAATAATTGGTTGCGCTGATGAAGGTCAGTCCCTCAGAGGAGTCGTGTCTGTCTTCAGAGACTTGATCCACTTTCAAACACTCTGTCTGCAATTAACAAAAGCAAATGTCATTTCCAAGCCTCAGAAATGAGAATTTGTATGAACTTATTAGCATGAAGTCAACAGCTCTGCTTAAGGGCAAGATCCCTGTG
>JAZGTI010012665.1:0-15507 GCA_036877585.1 Botia kubotai
GAAAAAGTAGTGTTCTGACAAAATAAACTTTCATCAACAAACATATACATAGTAAATATTTTATTATATTGTAGTAGTTGTTTTGCTATGGACCATATTTTGGATTGCTGCCCTGTTTGCTTATTAACAGCTTAGGATAGCTGTTGGTGAATTATTCCATTCCAGCAATTTCTATCTTGATGATCTGAACATCATGATCTGAACTGAAGCATTTATTTTGGTGGTGTTTGTAAATGTCAGTGGGGCAGCACGTTCTGTTTGCTGTCATCGGTTTATCTCTCCAGGCCCTCTGGAGATTCATTCTGATTCTTCTCAGATTCCTGCTTTAACAGTTCCTGTGTGTCCTTTTCTATTTGCTGCTGCTCTTTGGCATCCAGTTCTATCAGTTTTTCTTCCACGTTTTGGGGAATCTCCACCTCCATCAGATTCTCCATTCCGGTCTCCGGCTCATCGCCAATTAAAACCTCAATTAAAGACACATGAAACTGCACATGAAACCCTAATGAGCCTTAATTCATTTGGTCAGCATTACATATCATGCCCTCCTCTCCGGTAGCCTATTTACTAGGTCTAAGAGAAAAGTGGTAATGGTGCAGTACGGTAGCTAATGAGATACCAGACAAATAGCACTGCCGTTTTACTGTCATTCTCAAGTACCAATTTCGGGAACCCAACAACATGGAAAAACACTGCAGTAACACGATCGCTGTTAAAGCCCTGTTAGTTAAGAACTGCTGTGTTATGAAAAAACATTAATCCTGGATAAATATTAGCCTCATTCTGTGCTTGGCATATTAGCTGTTTTATTGGTAGTAATTAAAATGGTTGGGTTGAGGCAATAGACCGAACCATTGCTTTTGGCCTAGAGTTCAAAAGGGATCTCCCAGACGTTATGGAGAATATCATGCTTTAATTGGAGACCCTATGACATCTTTTCCATGGGGCTGTACCCAAATATACACATGCCACATTGCAAAGAACAGCTTTTTTCCACCAAATTAGTGTCTTCTGTTTTTTTCAGCCAACGTCATAAATTGGAGGACTGGAATCTGCCTGCTGTCTGGGGTCTTTCAAAGCACTACAATCCACTAAAACATTACATGCAAGGCTCTGTTGTTGTTAGACAAAACCCTGATTCAAGATACATTGTGCTTTGAGAAAACTGTGTTTGGATTGTGCAAGAAGTGCTAGGTCTCCAATAGGACGTCGCAAAATACCTCACACATTTTCAAACATTACATCTACAATGCACTTATATTGAAAGGAACAATAACCAACAACTGTGTTTTTGTAAGTACTAGCAGTACATGAAGTATTCAGTATAATATTTAATATTTGAGCTGTAAAATGCTATATAATTGACCCACAGATTTCTATTGTAAGTGCATTACTGTGAATACAAAGCGGAGGATGAACATTCTGGAGGGTCAACATTACTTTCTGTGGTTTTATGCAATGGATTTAAATTGAAGTGGTATTAAGTCACTTAATTAAGCCACTTTTTAAGAGTTATCTCTTTAAAAGTAATGTTATAAAGGTTACACGTACCTGGACTAGTTTCTCACAAGCAGAGGTCACTTGTGGATCCTGCTCCCAACTGTGAAACTCCCTCATGATGGGATAAACGTTCTTGTTCTTCATAATCTGTCGACCCACTTTAGTAGCCGTAAGCTAAATGTGACCAGATCATTAACACACACCATACAGGAGCTTAACATACTGACTACATGTCAATACAGCCAAATATTAGCCTTCCTATTGACAGATATGAAATCTGAGATGTTGGTCTTACAAGCAGCAGGGTTTCTAAGAGCATCTTGCGGATGTCAGGATCAGCCTCTCGCTTTTTGTCCTCCGGCAGGTACTGCAAATCCACTGGCAGACCTATAAACACAGACAAAGGTCAGTAAATCACCATAAATGTTAAACTTTATTTTTATTGTACGTTTAGAAAATGTGAGTGGTGTGTTTTGAGCATTCAAGCAGCAATTGCTTAACATGTTTCTTAACAAGTCACACAATATAAACATCATTCACACACACAAACATTGAGGGATGAATTAATAGTTTTTGTTTTAAGTCCCCAACCCTAAGTTTGAGCAATAGTATCATAGAAGTTTTTATTTGTAAGCCCCACTCACAATAACTGATGTTTGGACTATAACAATAAAGATTCTGAATGTTACATTAATTATTTGCTACTTTGATTCCTGTTTATTAGAGCGAATGCTTACGAGACACTGGTCAGAAAGCACATGATCCGTGAAGATGGAAAAATGTGACACAAACTTTTCAAACAGCTTTAATGAAACCACAAACTTTGAACGAAGATTCTGGTTAAACCAATTAAAAAACACAGTCTAATTGTAATGACAGAATTTATTTCTTCCATGACAACTTTACAGTACGATCAAAATGTTTGCCATCATGAGTAAACAGCATCCTCTACAGGACAAATGCAAGTGTTGCAGAAGGGAAAGGTCTTTTGACATTGAGCATCTGGCCCATTTTTCTGTGTACAAAAAAGGCTTTACCTTCATTTTCTTCCTCTGAA
The DNA here is from genome assembly GCA_036877585.1 of Botia kubotai. Classification (NCBI taxonomy): domain Eukaryota; kingdom Metazoa; phylum Chordata; class Actinopteri; order Cypriniformes; family Botiidae; genus Botia; species Botia kubotai. Next base: position 2,555 of record JAZGTI010012665.1, read on the forward strand.
AGCTCCTCTGGTCCAGCTAATGGCATTAAAAGATGCGGTAAAATATCCACTGCATCACTGAGCAGCCACTCATGATGGGCTGTATGGAAAAAGACAATGACAATCAAATATATAATCAAATATATTCTAAGTGGTGGCTAATAACAGCTGCCCTATCAACTCACTAATAGAGGTATAAGCCTCCAATGTTTCATCACACTGTTTTTTAATCAAACACCATCAGCATTTAGCCAAATCAAATCACCTAATCTTTCCTTTTACTTGTGAATGTCATCGATCATAGATTCACTGTCATAGGCTACAGGACCAAATACAGTGTTGACAGCTCTTACAGTAGTCAAAACAGCAATTTCTGAGTGTTCCCACCACCCCTCCTCGTCTGGTTGTTGATTCCTCATACTGTGTGTACGGCAGAAGTCTCTGAATCACACATCTGGAAAAATCAAATGACACAATACTAAGTTCGCAAAAGTCTTAAATGTCATTTCCCAAAGTGTCTGGACTTAAAGCTTTCATTCAGTAACAGTTTTTATGGACATAGTACCATAAATTTATCAGGTCATGGTAATATTATTGTATTCTCTGAAGTGCCTAGATGTTGTGTGTAAATATCATGGTACCTGAATAATGTAGATCATTCAGTACCATCATACATCAACAGACCATTGCGTTGAAATCGGTTACCAGTCACTGTAGCATGATGACCACTGTATTTTTTTATGTATTTCTTCCAAAACAACTTACCGCTCCTTGTCCACAATAAAGTGTCTTGCCTCGGGCAGCTGTGTGAGGTTGGACAGCAGTGGTCCCAGATAATGAAGTGATGCTTTTTTGTTAAAACCCTCTGTGCAGAAGATCTCAACCACCTTTGCCAGTCCAATATTCTGCTCTTGAAGAACCCTGAACACATCTCTGCATGTCCTCTCATGTCGCGTGAGATTGCTGAGGATTGTGCATATACGATCTGCAAACATATACTCCGGGTCCAGTAAGTTCTGGAACAGGGTGGGTAATATATTCGTCTCTTTGACCAAAGGCTCGTGAAGGGTCTCATCTGCTGATAGGTTAATCAGGGCATGGTAACAGTCTTTGACGATGGCAATAGAAGAGTCCTTGGTCAGAGTCACCAGGGCTTTAAGAAAGTCCGGCTTGGACCGCAGGTACCGGCACCCATCACGGTTTCCTGTGAGACCCAGAATGTATTCTGTAGCCTGACCTTTGACATCAGGTCTCATCTCCAGTGTAAGAAATGACAGTAGTTCTTTGGCTTCACTGTCGCTAAGCATCATCGGTCAGTCTGTTTTTATTTTTCCTTATATTCAATCTGCATAATTAAATAAAAACAACAAACAGTTATAGCACTGGCTGTGCTCAGGATAACAAACTGACTTTATTACACACAGCTAATTTTATAGTAACATTTTATGTTGATATGTCTTGAATCAGTTACTAAAACCTACCAAAAGTACCATGTTACTGGCATGTTTTTTGTTTCTGAGATGGCACTATAGTAATACCACAGTATTTAACTACATGGGTGTACTTTGTAAATACAATTAATATAGAAATCATCCAATACTACGATCGTGCTATTATGGTATGTCTGAAACCAACACTGCATACTGGTAACGCCACAGTACTGTTTAATGATAGTAATTTGTCAAGACAGCAACGTCATCTTTACAGTTTGGAATGTAGTCATGACAACAGATTATCAAGACTGGACTATCGACATATTATTATGGTATTTCAATGTTTGTTTTGTCATTAATTTTACAAGGCAAAAATAGCTTGATTTAAAAATAAACACGTAAAATCTGATCTATCGACAACAACGATTTAGCACTATGTACACCTTCAAAAAATATCTATATAAAATAAAACTCAAATGTTTATAGTCGTAATTTTCCTACTTACCAAATTCACGCTATACAGCACACATGTGCGTTTTACGTACTTCCTCTTGTGAAATCGACATATTTCTGATCCAATCAGACTACAGAACAGTCAGCTTTCCCCGCCTTCGTTTCTACGCACGGATACGTGATTGGCCGTCAATCTGAACCCCGCCCTTTCTGTCCGCGCTTTGTGATGACGCACAGCGAATACTAGTGCGTTTGAAACATGGCAGCGGTTCAATTGAGTGAAGCCGAGAAGGTTTATATTATGCATGGGGTTCGGGTGAGTGAAATATATAGATAAATATAAGATATTCATATGAAAATCATTGACCAGAGACCGATTATGAAGTTAATCTGGATGTGTGTAGCATACGTATGTTTGGAAACGCCGCATCTCTGTATCTGGTCACATCTGAAGGGGCCCAGCAAACAGGGAACGTTCTCAGAACGTTGGCTAATATTCTCTAAAAGTTCTCTGAAAGAGGTTACAACTTTGCTATATGGAAATTGACTTTACAATCACAGGATGAAACGTGTCAAGGGTGTCTTTATTAAGTTCTCGCAGGACTTGGAAGATGATGGCTGAGTATTAATATTATTGACAGGATGACCTGCGACTGGACGGGCGAGGATGTGAAGACTACAGACATATGGAGATCGAGACGGATGTGGTGTCGAACACTGACGGTTCTGCCAAAATCAGAATTGTAAGCTGCGTTTTACAGACATGTCAGTTGCTTGTGAATGGTCCTTGAAATACAATATGTAGTGACGCAATACCTGTCACAGGTGTTTTTCTAACGTCTGATGTTGTGTGACGTGTCCGACAGGGTCACACGGATGTTCTTGTAGGAATAAAGGCAGAGATTGGTAAACCCAAACCTATGGTACCTGATGAAGGTTATCTGGAGTTCTTTGTCGACTGGTGAGTGTCTAAATGTTTCTATGAGGACAGTTATCTGCATCATTATAACCACACAAAAACCTTACAAAGTTTTGCTTATTTGTTATGCATCAAAGTTTTATTAGTGGGTCTATACATAGTGAAACCTATAAATAAAAAGATAATTCAGTTTTGAGTGAATTATGTCCATAGATTATGTTTTCACTCGTTTATATAATTGTGGTGTACATGCCTGTATACTTTATTGTGAAATGTGTGTAACATTGTTTACTCTTCACCATCCTAAAGCGTAATGTCTATATATATTATATATATATATTTCTAATGTTCTAATTTTTAATATATACTGTGGTAGCTCTGCAAATGCCACTCCTGAGTTTGAGGGGCGGGGTGGAGAGGAGCTGGGGGTGGAGCTTAGCAACACGCTCTATAAAGTGTTTAACAACAGACGCAGCGTGGATCTGCGTTCACTCTGCATCTGTTCAGGAGAGCACTGCTGGGTGCTGTACGTGGACGTACTGGTGAGCAAATGGCACAGTAGCCCAATAATGGTGATGTGACTTAAAACCACTTAAACATGCATGACAAAAACATCCTATTATTCTACTTTATTAAGAGTGAAGGTGATGTAAATATTTAAACATATCGCAATATCTGTATGCTGATTATTTCAGCTTGTGAAAAATGCATGAGTTTAATGCGTGATTATGCCCGCAGCTGCTGCAGTGTGACGGAAACCTGTTTGATGCAATATCCATCGCAATAAAAGCCGCTCTTTTCAACACACGGTGAGTGGCACATTTAACCGATTAAACTTTTTCCATCATAGCCGTGCGGATCAGAGTTTCTGCTGTCATGGAAAACCTGGAAACATCAGCGAATGTTAAAATCTTGATTTCCCGGGCTTGAAAAGTCAGTTCAGTTTATTTACTGAATATAAAATCTTCTAATTATGGTTTGTTCTAAAATGTTTCATTGGTATGATACCATTCATCAAGAAATCTCACATTGAACCACATGTTTCTTATTTGTATGCTGAACAGTGTAATTAATCAATTATTATTTACAGTAATTGGTATAAAAAGAAAACTGCCTCGGTAATCTTCATTAAATTTCAAAAAAGTTTATCAAAAGTTGCGGGAACCCTAACAGAGTGATGATGAACTTAAGCTCAAAGTCTTTAACTTAAACAGGATTCCCAAAGTGCACGTATCTGAGGCAGAGGAGGGGGGGGCTGAGATCGAGCTGTCGGACGACCCTTACGACTGCATGCGGCTCAATGTGGAGAATGTTCCCTGTATCGTAACCCTGTGCAAGGTACAGCACAGCCACACCCCAGTACCCACAATGCATCTCTCCTCTCACATACTGTGTTAATCGGTTTGTGTTATGCACTGCACATTTGTTGTACTGTGTATTGATTCTGCGTGTTGGTGTGGCTCTCAGGTCGGTCCCAGGCACGTGGTGGATGCCACCCTGCAGGAGAAGGCTTGTTCAGTGGCCAGTGTCCTGATATCAGTCACACAAAGAGGGACAATCACGTGTGTCAGGAAGATGGGAGGAGGCAGTCTGGACCCTGAGAGCATCTTTGAGATGACAGAGGTCAGAAGATACGCGATGTATTTCTGTTCACTTAAAGGAATAGTTCAGCCAGAAATGTTGTCATTCACTCACCCTCATGTCATTCCAAACCTGCGACTTTTATCTGTAAAACACAAACAGAAGATATTTTGAGAAATGTCTGGGTGGTTTTTAACCCATGCAGTGAAAGTCAGTGGGTGTTGCTGTTGTTTGCTTACCAATAAACTTCAAAATATTGTCTTTTGTGTTCCTCTGAAGTCACACAGGTTTGGAATGACATGAGGGTGAGTAAATGATGACAGAACTTTCGTTTTTGGGTGAACTGTCCCTTTAATTAAAGGCCATCTCAATTTCAAAGGCAAGGATTTATATATTCACTGCTGTTTAATGTTAATACTGTATTGTGTGTTGATGTTACAGACGGGGAAGCGTGTGGGGAAGACTCTACATGCTCCTCTCATGGAACTGCTGCAGAAAGAAGAAAGTCTGGGCAAGACACGACAGAAAGTGGGTTTCCTTGGCTAGCGTCTGTCTGTGCATTTGTAGCTTTTTGTTTTTTTTAAATAAATGAATTCACTTTCTTTGACATTTGTCACGTCTTTCATAACGAAACAACTTCAACAAATACACTATTCATAAAATATTACAGTTTCCTCCAGAGTGACGTTATATAACGTTCCTTCTTTTTTCGGCTGTGTACTTTCTCCAATTTTCCCCTCGTGGCTTTATTAACTGAACTAGAGAGTTGATGTTTAAATTGACTGCTTTTAATGGTACTTTTAAAGAGAGATGGTCTGCATAAACGGTGTCAATTTGTAAAGTTTCTTTTCTCTAATTGTCAGAGATGCATTTTTGGTCAGAAACCTCCTAGATCGAGCTGTTTGGGTTTAAATGTAGCGTTTGGGTAAAGAATATCTTTACAGAATATTTTTAATACAAAAATTGAGAAAGTTGAGAGATGGTACTTCAGTATTTGTTTGTTTGTTTTACGGAGCAGGAAAAGTTCAAAAGATTATAACATAGTAGAACAGATTCAGCCTGAAATAAGACCTTATGGTCAGGACCTTATGTAAACGACATTAATCACTAAGGGTGTCATTTTCGTTTTTTCTGGTCATCTTTTAAAACGTGTCATCTGTGGTAGTTTTGTATGGCCTCGGTTACTCTGAACCTGGATAGATTCCATCCCATAATAGCTTTGTTTCATCCTGAGGCACAACGCATCAGAAATAACCTTCGGCTGCACACGTAACAATATAATACATGAGAAGTATGCAGTGTGGAACTGCATGCTAGGATGTGTCAGCTGTGAGCAAACCTTTAAAAACATTGTCAGGATGCTCCAAGTTTCATCTCTCAGTGTTTACTTGGTAATTCGATATCCTGTTATTCTGTCTTGAGTTAGTAAAAATATCCTAAAACTGGAGCCAACGTTATAATTCCTGCCATTATAAATCCCAGCAGAACACGTTATCACGCTGTGGAAAAACATGATGTGTGAAAATGGGGTTCAATCTTTCAGTTACACTCAACCTTATTTTGTGTGTGACTTGCCTGAATGTACGCTAGTGTGGTTTGATTGTGTTCACTTTTTAGCACTTTTTTCAGTTTTTACTTTTCCAAACCAAACACCTAGTGTGTTTCCACCATTGCTGCCACTGCTAGACAAATATAAGCATGTTTGAAAGAGCTCAAAAAATGTAAAGTTACCAAGATATAGCCAAAAATTAGATATATTTCCGTGTGACAACTAGCCCCAGTATTGTGTGTGTGTGTGTGTGTGTGTGTGTGTGTGTGTGTGTGTGGGGCGGATGAGGACACCACGCCTCTGAGCTGCTTGGGATGGAACGTCAGAACAGCAGGTTCCTGTTAAAGGACCTCACCTCTGTGTGCTGGACAGAGAAGCAGAACACACAGAGAAACCCTCGAACTCCACATTTAACCATGAGATTCAAAGTCATCTGTCTTCTGCTGGGAGTTCTGCTCCTCATCCACCCCTCACACCAACAGAACAGTCTCAAAAAGAAAACCAATGTTAAAAAAGGTAAGAGAGACCATTTCTGCTCAATTTGATCGTTACATCATTTATTTGTTTTAACGTCAGTTGATCTGCCTTGCGAGGCGTAAATAGCCACAGATGATTCTCGTTAGATTCTCATTGTATTACAGTCATTTGAATCTTAAATTAAAGCAGCTTAAAAGCATCTAACAGATCTAAATTAGGTTAAATGTTTTTTACAGAAATATTTCTGTAGCTTTCTTTTGATTTTGAGGTGGAACACGACCTAAAAGTGTGTGAATCAGTTAATAATTTTAAGATAATTCTGTTCCTCAAAGACTCATTGGATGCTAAGACCAGCGCTGCTTTGGAGGACCTTCAACAGCAGATCAAAGAGATTGTGGAAGAACTAAACCTTCTAAAAGAGCAGCAGGCCCTGCAGACAGGTGAGAACTGAAGGGTAGTAGCACAGTGTGTCCTATCAAACCAAACCCTGGTTACAATCCATCTGTGTAAAGACACAATCTAAAGGTGGTATTTGAAATAAAACATCCACATAGTGCCTTATCTATCTGTTTAACTGTGAGTTATTTTAAAAAGCAAAAATGCTTTCTTGGAATAATAGAAGATTTGACTGTTCCCCCCCAAAAAAAATCAAACAGTTTTTCCAAAAATGCAATATGGCATTTTTGTCTGGCTTAGATTTCTTCCACTTACATAAGACACATGGGTTCCGTGTGTAGCTTTTGTTATTATTCATAGCTTCTGTTTTCTCTGGAGACCATAAAGACGGTTTATTGGTGTGTGGCGTTAATATTCAGACCAAAAAATGTGGAATATTTCATAGGCGGATCCAGCAAATTGCATTAATCACATTGAAACAGACCTGAAGTGAACCCAAGATAAACTAAATTACCTCATCTTTCCATAACAAAGCAAAAAGTGTCTTTTCTGGTAAATAAAGCTATATTTTCCAGCCATATTCTACACTCTTCCAGCTTTTTATATTGTTTCCTTGTTAATGATTCTTTTAAAAACGCATATAAATAGTCTGTGTGGAGATGGTTTTCCACGGTATGCCCACTTTAAAGACAGCAGGCTAAACTTCAGCACATGCTCTTTATTTTTCAGTCTGTCTCAAAGGCATGAAGACCCATGGCAAGTGTTTTCTGGTGGACACACTGAAGAAACGCTACCACACAGCTAATGAAGACTGCATCGCCAAAGGTGGGATTCTCAGCACTCCTCTCTCGGCTGAGGAAAACACCCAACTCTACCAATACGCACGGCAGAGCATCGGGACAGACGCCGAAATCTGGCTGGGTGTGAATGACATGCAGACAGAGGGCGTGTGGTTGGACCAGACTGGCTCAAGCATTCGCTACAAGAACTGGCAGGCGCGTCAACCTGATGGCAGAAGTTCCGAGAATTGTGGCGTGCTCTCTGGCGCCTCCGGTGGCAAGTGGCAGGACGAGAACTGTAGTGAGGAGAGAGCTTCTGTCTGCGAGTTCAACATCGTCTGAGTCCATCCGTGCTGCGGCTTGCTTGACCTCAGCTGTCCTTTCCTTTGCGCAATCCATCACGATGCGTGTTTGCTTCGTAATTATATGTTTTTCTTATTTGAACAAAGATTTTTTTCCCCCCACTTTGTAAATCTTTTGGTATGAAAATGTTTAGATAATGATATGTAATTGACGGAACACTGTAATATAAAAAAAATCCATTTCAGATTGGCTTCACAAATACCTAGAGGAAAAATGAAATCATAGATAAACAAAATCATATTTCAGTCCATGTTATGTTATTGTGGGATAGTCTATCTGCTTGACAAAATATTCTTTACTTTGGCTGTTGATTCGTATAACGAAGATTATTTCAGGAATGCTAGCTTTAAGGTACTTGTTTATTTTAGAACAAATGAATGTCTAGCCTGATATAACCTGACAATATTCTTTCAATAAATTGTTTGCAAATCTATATTTATGCTTCTATATGATTTGAAATTCCTGATGTAGAATTAGCATTAATGTGCATAATAACAACAGAAAGAAATTGACAACAGAATCTGCACTCACAAATTTCTATTATTCAGTATTGTTCTATACATTCCCCAAGTTTTGCATTATTGATATATATTTTGGGTAAACCGATTATACGTTCATGCATTTATGCATTTGGTAGATGCTTTTTCGAAAACAGTTCATTCAAATTTTACATTTTTGTCAGTGTGTGTGCTCCCTAGGAATCGAACCCACAACCTTTGCGTTGCTAGCGTAATGCTCTACCAGCTGAGCTACTGGAACACTTTTAGCTCCATTTAACACATTTTATCTTTTACCAGAATTTAACATTGCAGTCAGCAGATCATTGCCAGACATGAGACCACATCTGATCACAGTAATATGTGTGTGATGAGGTTTGCAGTTAATAATATACTGAGAAAAATATCTATCAAAATACCTTAGACTGCATGTTTGGAATACATTCAATAAAAGCACTAATTCAATCAGGACAAAAAAAGTCTTTAAAACCCACATTATTAGAAAGTACACATGCATGATTTTAATATATTGGTCTTTTTCACATACAAAGCTTATCAAATGGCTCAGAAGATTTGGAATAATAGACTTGGACTCACGTAGACTTCTTCTGATATGGTTCTGGTGCTTATTGTTCCAGTTGGAGCTTGTCGGTACAAATCAAGGACCTCGTGTTTTTGTATAGAAACAATGTGACTAGCATGTTCTTCAGTTGTGTCCAACAAAAGCCAATTATAAAGTTGGAATTACATGAAGGTGAGTAAACGATTATAGAATATAATATGTGGGTGAATTTACCTTTAAATGTATCCAAAACAGAGACAAAAGAACATTAAAATACCTGAGAATTTATTTTAGGAACAGATAGGATGAACATACAGAATAGCAAGATATACACGAGAAATACATTCTATCTGTAACCTGGAGTAAAGCTACAAAGTTATAAACCATCACTATTAAAACAAACTATAATAGGGATTAAAGGGTCATGCCTCATTTCCAGCAGGGTTTCAGTTCATAAACAGCTCCAACAAGAGCATTAATTCTGTACATTAAGGTAAGTCCATTTAAAGAATTCCTTAAAAATTACGAAACTATACAAGTAAAATACAAGCGTGACCACTAGGGCAGCTGGAGATTGTGGTCAACGTTTACCATCAGCTTTGCAAAAAAAATCACTAAGTGTGCATGCTTGTTGACTTGTTGCTGATGGGTTGTTTGCTCTCTTGATTAAAACTTGAGACCGATTTACATGCCAAGTTGTGATTGTCAAATAGTGCTGCATTAGGTTCCGGTTCCATCCCTAAACTGCCTCCTCATATTCTGGCTCAGCAAATGTATCCGAATCAGAGTCTGATTGTGGTCGTAATCTGGATTCATCAGCAGACAAACGAATGGGATTTATGTCACCAACACTCTTAAAAGTGTTTAGCTCATTTTGTGCCATTCTGCGGTCTTCGAATCCTAAGCTGCTCTGTGATATGAGTGGCGAACGAGGCCTTGCAGGAATAAAGGTGTTGGCTGGGTTTAGGAAAGGTTGATATGCATCCCGGTTCTCTGCTCTTCCATCTCTATCCAGAGTATATTCAGCGGATGATTCTGAAACCCCTGGGACAGAGTCAACGGGCCCAGTGTACGGACGGTACATGTCCACCTGATGCCCGTTGCTCCAGGCTCCGGAGTTACCATCCACCACAGTTTGGTTGTCATCAATGGAAGCATAAACGTGAGACTCGTTATCCGCTCTGGTTTTGGGGAAGGTGACATTACCCGGGAGGAAGGGCTGTCCTTTGGGCATATAGATGGAGGACCTGTTGGCCTTAGGTTTCTTTTTACTGGCAGATAAATGGAAGAAAATTGTCAGAATATGTATATAAATCTACAAGTCAACATGTATATGGGCTATACTTTAATTATACACTGAAAAGCAGATTAAGATCCGGAATTGTTTATGGAAAAGGTTTAAATATCTATATATGCAAAATGCAATACAATAGTATCTTAAAACACAGAGCTTTTTGCACCAAATTACTGAACAGCAAAATATAAAGCTTTTAGTAAATGTCTGGGTAACATTTGCTAATTTAAACATGAACTCTGGAAGAAAAATAAAACTCACTTTCGAAGAACGCAAACAACAATAAGTGCGATGGTCAGCAGCAGCAGCAGTATTCCAACTACTGCCAAGATAATGCCCAGGAACTTCCCTGTATGGAAAGAAAAATAGAAAAAAGCAACCCAATTTTCGTCAATCTCTTTTAGACTGGAATCAGTACACAAATGTTTATGAATTAAGACCAGATATTCAATGTTTTGCTTACTGGTTTCCTTCTGTAGAGTGATCTTAGAGAGCACAGCAAAGCGTCCACTTTTGGGCTCACAGTTGGACATGTTAAGGTAGAAGCTCTGTTGTTGGGTGACCGTGGAGGGAAGCGTTTGATCCTCTGTCCAGGACTGCATTTCCTGCGAGTCCAGTGGCTGTATCTTCACTGCAGTGTGGCCCGAGTTACATGTGATCTTAGTGACATTGATGAACTGAAGTTCTGCCCGGTGATCTTGGGGAACTGTCACGATCCATGTTAAGGAGGAGGAGGGCATCATACCATCAGGCCAATTGGGTGTTGTGAGATATGTGGATCCCTCAACAAGTGGTGAAACTGTGTACACCATGTTCTCTGTGAAGAAAGAAGCAAGCAAATGCCCTCAGATCCTCTGCACTCAGATGGCCAGGGTAAGAAACACTGTGGTACTCTCTGCTTACCTAAGATTTCTGGAATAAAGATGGCTTTCAAGAAAGGTCCTTTCTCTTGGCGCAGGTCCATTGTACCTTTAGACACTGTAGTAACGTTAGAGTTTCCTCTGATCTGGATGTTTTGGATAGTGCCTTTTCCAAATGAGCAAAACTGACCGATGTTAGAGCCATTGGTCTCAGAAACCAGGAAGGAGAGTGTATCGTTACACTGCTCCTCTGGTACAGATTGATGTAGGTTTCCCCAAGAGGAGGTGAGATTTACAGAACCTTGATCAGGTACACGGAGGAGCCAAGTAAACTGCTGAAGGGCAGGCAGACAAGGGTCCAGCGTCGGAATGGTTAAAGCAATCTCACTCTTTGCACATGCAGACCCTCTAGGACAATCTATAATTACATGCAGAACATGGTTGAGAAATATTAAGTAAAAGAACAACTAATCAAAATAATGTGTCGAGTCATGTGTCAAATCTGATCCAAGAAGACAGTCCTGATGAATTGCTGTTTACACTTTGCACATGCATATCAAAGTGACTGGATTTCTTCATGACTTTTTAGGGGAGGGTCTTAGATTTAGAGACATCACTTCTGCACAGGTTCCAGAACTGCTGTGTATGAACACTGCTCAGTGTGTCTCTGAGTGTTGATCCAAGGCAAACATAAGATCTTGTGAAGTCTTGTGTGTGCAGTTTTGTCTTTTTCTAATTGTCTGATTTGTTACATTTTTCTGTCTGGTGGTTGGACCCTATTTACACCTGTAAAGCCGTCTATCTTTGATTGTCTTATCTGACAAACTGGAAGCATTTTCAAACTGAATGTCACATTTAATACGCAATACAATATCAATTGATGAACAAGAACAGGTGAACACTATGGCTTTAGTGTGTTGTTACAAAGTCTTTGTGATTTTTCTAATCTGAATAGCCAAGGCCAGATGAAACATGGTGCTTTTCTAAGTTTGAAACTTACTTTTGATTATTCAACTTTTATACTTTGGTTTCCTAGTTACCTATGGTTTTGGTAGCCATTAACTGCAGATCCTCAACAGGGCAGTCAAGGAAGGACAACTCAGCTTTGCTGCCCTCTGGAACCACGATTTTCTCCTGCACCAGAGAATTCATTCTCATTTCACAGTATGACTTCAGGTTCTTATTTTCTATTTGGAAACTCAGCCCCTCCTTGTTCTGAAGATCGACAGTGCAAAGCGCTGAACAACACATAAAAACAGCAAGTCATGTAACTGGAGAATGATATTCAAGCTAAGTAACTTTATAAAGTACTCAACTCTAAAACTCCCAGTCATTTCAAACACAAAATCTTGTTACAAAGCTGTGTGCTGTAGTTCCCCTTACTTGGAGTTCCACCCCTGACCACAGACACATTGAAGTTCAACGAAAGCCCAGGAACGTTTGCCCCTTTCTTTGCATCACAACTGGTCAGAGTCAGGCTGAAATCTCCTTGTTTATTGGATGGCTGCTCATCCGTCAGGGTCTTTGTAAGAACAGTCTTGTCACCCAGCAGATACTCAGCTGAGACAGCCCCCTTCTGGCATTCAGGTTGAGTTTTATCGAGAAATAGCACAGTAAAATTGTGCAGGGGCTCAACGGCAAAGTTCCATTTCATTTTGCTCTGCCTGAACAACCCTGCAGCATAGTTTGGAGTGAAGAAGTCCTCAAATGACATTCCTCTGGACAGCTTGGCATCCACCTCTACCAATGCTAAAGATCCAAAGAAAGAAATTAAACTGCAAAATATTTGCGAAAATATCCCACAAATTAAG
>JAZGTI010012666.1:0-15505 GCA_036877585.1 Botia kubotai
GTTGAGATGTTATGTAGAGAGAGGTTGTTGTTGTTGTGTATCTGTTGAGATGTTATGTAGAGAGAGTGTATTGTTGTCAGTGTGTATTTGATGAGGTAGAGAGAGGTTGTTGTGTATCTGTTGAGATGTTATGTAGAGAGAGTGTATTGTTGTCAGTGTGTATTTGATGAGATGTTATGTGGAGAGAGGTTATTGTTGTTGCTGTGTGTCTCGAGGCATTGGATCATGGTGGATTAGCAGTAATCTTGGCCAGTGACACTCCCAAATGGTCGGATCACTGAGCACAGCCTCAGTGTCTTTCTCCTAAACAACCTTTTAACAGCAGCTACGAGCGTGTGTTAACCTGAGGTTTGTGTGATTAGCCCACATATGCACGCACACAAACGTTTGATTGCTCAAGACAGTTGGTGTCTTAAACTGTCAAGCGATTATTAGCGTCTTTCTTAAGGGACACACACAAACCAATAAAACCTCTTAGAGTAAGCGCGCGGCGAGGGGAGAACTAATCTCTTTGTATTCAATTTCATATTAAAAACAAAGCATTTTAATGTGTAAGTTCCTCATCACAAATGGCTCATTTTTACTAATGACCCTTTAGACAAGCAAAAACTCAACCGGACTGGAATTCTAATATCTGTCTTGAAGCCATAATTCAACCTCCCTCAAATGTTTTTAATGGTTTCCAAGCAGCCTTTTCTTTTACTGCCCTTAAAGACCTCATGAAATTCTTCAACACACAATTTCCTTTCTTGTGTTGACATATGTCCTATTAAAAAGGAATATATCAGCGCGAGTGTGGTTTTTAATCATCAATACCCTTTGGTTTACATCACAGCCCAGCAAAACCCTCAACCTACTGTTGCTAATCGTCAACCAAAAACCTTTATTTTCACCAGCCTGAGTGATTGCTAAATACCTTTCAAGTTTCATCCTTTTAAGTTCCACTCCAGTTTGATTTTCTGTGACTGAACGGGTAAGTTGTTTAGTTTGTAATTAGTCTGTCCGATTCTGCCAGTTTGACCTATCCAGGCTGATTTGCGGACCAGAATTTGAATGTGACGGGCAGGCATTGTCCTATTGACAGCGTAATCAGCCAATAATAATCAGTAATCAGTGGTATGTATGCACCGCCTCCTAATTTTTCGCCCGTATTGTCTGTAATTGTGCGTCGTTATGGTGAATGTGGAGTTAGATTGATGTAAAAATCAGACGACTTCCAGTCAGACGGTTCCCACTAAAGTAACATTGCAAAACAACAGATACACGTAATGCGGTTTATTTCCACATATGAAAGTGGCCCGGATCGAAATGTAACATGTCAGATACAGTGTGTTTTTAGGCATTCACACTGTCATCCAAAAAGATCTGTCGCATGTAAAGGGGAAAAACAGATTTGGGCCACATTCAGCTGCAATGTGAACGCAGCCCTGTCACACACGGCTTAGAGAGATGAAAGTGCACCGCAACAGAGACCTGAGATAGGATTGTGTGTGTGTGTGTGTGTGGAGGGGTTCAGATGCAATTTGCATGAAAAGCATCCAAAATCTTAATGATTTGCAAGCTGGTTGTTTTATCTTACACAATGGGAAGGAGAGAGAGGGAGAAAAGGAGCGTTCAATCAACTTCTCGTTCCTTTTCTCCAGCTCCTGTTTTTCCTGACTATTTTAGTGCAGTAGGTTGTGCAGGATTGAGAACATGTGAATGTTTTATAGGCTTACATAAGGGACCTCACCCCAGAGACAACCGACCTCGTTATCGTTCATTTAGCAGTGAAAAACAAGATAGATAGATGGGGTGGGGGGAGATGAGAGGATGAAAAGAGAATGGGGAATGCAGAGGGAGAGAGACATGCACATGCAGAGGAGCGGAGCATGATGGGATACATTTGTGAAGTGAATGCGGGAGAAAGAGGCATTTGGGGGCTCGGGGTTTCAGGTGTGTGAGTGATACGAGCGTTTGGAGAGAGACAGAGGGTGGAGGGGAGAAAATAATGCAGTTGATTCCAGCTTGATTCCATTTCGTTTCTTTCATCTGTTACCCAGAATGCCTCAGGGAAGCTTAGCTTGTTAGCATCGCTTGGGCAAAGAAATATAGGTTTCTTTGCTGGAGATAAAGATGAAACATCTCTCTTTCCTTCCTGCTTTTACTGTTTTTTTTTTAGCGTGCATGAGAAAGGTCAGAGTTTCCTATAGCGGTAGAGTGCCGTGTAAATCGCACTCGATATTAGAGACTTGTTCGTACGTACCACAAATCTACATATCTCTGCCCTCATACCTCTGAAAATCGTTGCATAATGTGCAGCCAACCGAAGCTGCGTGTTTGCATGTGTGTATCTGAGAGCCACAGGCTGTATGTGCTTGTACCCTGAAGTTTATTGGGTCAGTGAGTTCAGGTTTAATATGACTGACTGTGTAATTGCCTCATCTGTCTTTGACTGCGTTATTAGTGTGACACGTAACAGCCCCCTAGAAACAGGGTTGTTATACTTTTGAATTTCTAATTTAGTTTTTATTTCTATTTTATTTTCAATTTGTCCATCTTGTATAGTTTGGTTTTCATTAGTTTTCACTCTATGCCTGTTAATTTTCGTTTTATTTTAATTTTGCCCGTGTAAAGATTTAAAATTTGTTTAAACACTGAGCATCTAAAACAAAAATTAATTTCTTAATTTCTTAAATTAAAAAAAAATAATTAACTTCGTGGAAAGTAATTTGTGTGCTGGTATTTTCAAGTGAGCTTTTAATTTTCAGTTAACAAAAATGAACAGTTTTTATTTTAGTGCACCGTAATGAATTAGCCTACACTGCCTCTGTTTAAAAATAGTAGCTTGACCTCAGCACCACAGACAGCGGCAGAAGTGGAGAACAGGGGACGCATGGAGAACAAGGCACTGATGGGGAACAGGATGTGATGACGGCTGAAGAGGTTAACAGGGTGTGTTAGTGGCGTCATTTCAGTCAGTACTGTTACAGCACACTGATGCAAGACAGATGTAAGACAAAACAGCAGGAAAACAGTACGATGGAGACAGGAGAGAGGGGTGATGTAATTGTCACATTAAATGTAATTTATTTGGCACGTAGTGCTGGAAATTACGCCATTTTGCATGTGTCATCAAATAAATTTTATTTGTTTAAAAGATTCAGCAAATTACCATCTATTGCCTCAGCGTTTTCATAAGTGACAAACGTCCCAGTCTGGTGGGATGTTAAGGAAACTTCTTGAGGGTTACATCGAACACAAGCAATGTGTCACTAAGCATTTCTGCACGGTTTATGCTGTTTATTATCATACCTTTTAGCATAGACAGAATAATGAGTGGATGTTCCGTACTCAACAGCAGGAAGGAAATGTTCTGTAATGGGTTTCGCTTAATTTGAACACAATTGGAACGTTATTACACGGACGGATTTAGCCATTTGTGAATTTGGTCAAGGCCAATGCAGTCAGGCGGGAACACGGAGGACTATGTTCAATGACAAGAGCGCAATTTAGAGTACGTAAAATTGTATAACACACCTTTATGCGGTGAATAGTCTCACAACTAGCATAAGTAAATTTGTGTGTTTGATTACCTGAGGGATGGATTAGCTTAAGCGAGAAAAACTGTCAAGGAACGTCCTGGTCAAAACTCAAAAATGATGTTGTGCATAAAGAAAATGAAAGCATAAAATGATATATTCACATTAAACGCAAACACTAAAATAGTCAGACAAGTAATGTACTGTAAAGTGATTAAATCATTCTCTACTGTACGTGAAATTGTACTAATATTTACTTCACATAAGTGTGAAGTTTTTAAGTTGTACTGCTGTGAGCTTGTGTACTTTATGTGATGACATTTAAATGAGTTTTTCTCAATAAAGCAACTATTTAACTACCGATAAATATATCTGTGCATAATATTGATTGATTATTTTAGAATTAGCTCTCTAAGGTTTCTCCACAGGCCTTTCACAGCATTTTTTCAGCATGTTTTTACTGTCAAATTATGAATTAGTTTTGACAACCAATGTACTTTTCGAAAGATTAAATATTCAAGATTCGTTTTCTAAAATCGTCCGTACTTTCAAAATGTTATAGCCATAATTTGTTTAAAAATACATTTTTAACACGCTCACATTCTGAGGAAAACTGTCACCTAAAGGCCACAAATTCCATGTCAAATATTTGACAAATTAAAATAATGTTTTGTTAGGGACATTTTGTAAAATCACATTATTTAAAATTGGAGGGGCCTATTTTGGGTTTGTTTTTTTTAATAACTTGCACTACAGTCCCCTATTTGACTATCCCATCAGATTTTAATCGCTTTATATTCTTCATCTCCAGAGTTTCAAAAAGCAATTAACTGCTTTTATTACAAGCTCATGTCATCTCCTGAGTACACACACGCACACATGCGCACAACTGTCTCCAACACACACACACGTACTTGCATATGCAAACATTTTAAAACACAGCAGTTAATTACAACAATGAAACATAATTAGTTACTGTATAATTAGTTGCAGGGGTTAACTTCTCTATAGCAACCAAGCTTAAAAATGATCTGCGACTCATGTTGACTTAACATCTCAATAATTAAGAGATTTTCTGTCGAAAAATCTGCATTTCAATAGATTAAAATTTGCCTTTTATCACAGCAGAGTGTATGCATGTTTGTCTTAAGCATTGCGCTGCACTGGGGTAAATTAATGATTGTTTATTGAACCTACTGGATCTGAAGGGCCCTGTAAAAGTGGAATTCGATTCGCTAAGGCAGGTCAATGAAACAGAAAAGTATTTTAAAGGGACACAGGTTCACCCATAAATGTAATATCTGTTATTACTTAACCTTGTATCTTTTTATGTGGAACATTAAAAAATATTTTGCACAGTGACCAATGGTGTCATTCATGTCTAAAGCTGCAATCCGTAGTTTTTTGGGTTAAAGATGAACAAAAATCAGTTATTTTAATCAAGTACATGACAGATAAGTGTTCAAAATGGTCTCCTAACCTCACCCATTCCAAACGATAAGTGTATAATAATGATTTATAATTTAACCTGTCAGGTCCGATTTCCCAGGAAATGACAGTTTGACTTCATTTAACATCATATAAAATATGTAAAATAATCTGCAATTTCACAACATGCGCAATAAAAAGTACGTAAATCACCTGCAATTTTATGTTTCAAACAGAGATGGTGGTAGAGAGGTGAACGTTATGGATTGCAGCTTTAATTAGGAGACATTGCCAATTTGGCGGTGACGAGACTAATTTCTGTCGCCTGTTTTTCTGCAGTGGACGGCTGCACTGATTGGTCCGTTGACTATCTCAAATACCGGGTGCTACACGGAGAGCCGGTGCGGATAAAGTGTGCTCTGTTTTACGGTTATATCAGAGCCAACTACACCCAGGCACAGAGCATTGGACTAAGTCTCATGTGGTATCGCAGTTCTGGTTTGGGTCACGGTGACTTCGAAGAACCCATCTCCTTTGACGGAGTCCGCATGAGCAAAGAGGAAGACGCCATCTGGTTTCGCCCCGCCGAGCTGCAGGACGCCGGTCTTTACTCCTGCGTTCTGAGGTGAGAGAGCGTCACACACACATGTACGGTGCAGCTCGTGTGCGCGCAAGAACAGTCGCATGCTTAGATATGCAAATCCACCGAGAGACACAAGCACATGCTCTGCCTTTCGGACATTAGCTGGATGACGGAACGTGGTTAACGTCTCCCTTTGATCTTTTTGATTGTCTTTCAAAATCCTTCCGGAAAAGTGGCATGCCGAGAAATATGAGTGTGTGCGTGTGTGTTAGGAGCGCCATGTATTGAGAGTGTGTGTTGCATCCAAGTCTTCTCAGGGACAGTAAAACTGGAAGTGAAATCAGTGAGAGATGGCAGAGGAGAGTGGAACGTTCTGTCATCCATCAATCAAGTACTGACACTCCAGCACTCTCCTTATAATGCCGCAGGCCACTGTCACACATATTAAACAGTCAGGAAACTCTCCAGGGTCCTCATTTGCTCAGGTTCCAACCGACTTGAGGTCAAAGCACATAATCTACTCATCATACTCACTTTTGCATCACATAATGTCACACTTTGTGTGTGTGTGTTTGTGTGTGTGTGTTTTTGAAAGACAGACGGAACGAAAGACAGGTAGCGAGAAAGGGAGTGAATTTTAAATACTGTGCTGCCTTAATTCATAGCGTTCCCTTAGGACAAATACAAAATTTCACCATGCGCTGATTTTTTTGACATCTTGCACTCCACAATACCAAGTACAGAAGCAAAATGAGACATACGCTCTATTCTGAAACCTAGTGAGCTGCTTACCTTGCATTTTAAGGCCTCAAAATGTGGTTGCAGAAAGCCTTCTTCTTTTTACCATGGATTCTTGGGCAGACACATAATTTGGTGCAAATTTAAAGGCGGCGTCACGTGTATACTGTGCATAGAAGGCAATCCTAGATTGCATGGCAACAAGCCTAATGAAAGAATCGAAAAAATAAAATGTCAGTTTTTATTATTAGTTTTAAATGTGAATTAAAAATATATAAATAAACTGATTAATATGAAATAAATATTAACTTAGTTAATATTCCTAAAAACTTTCAATCTAATATATTTAAAATCCAGTATTTGTGTGCTCCATATCTGTTTTAACTATGAGTGTTTTGTGTTATTGGCCTAGCAACATGCTAATGTCAGACCCCATTGAGATCAATCAGAGGTCTACTACATAATACCAGGAGAGAGCTATCCATTAGCATTCTCATTCATTTCAGAGGCACATACTCAACCGGCACACGCTACTCTGGAAGTACATAATCTCGATGCTGCTAATTTTACTTCATGGGCATTTAGTATTAGAGATTTCATTATTCTGAACCAATCATCTAAACCGTAAATGTCATGTGACTGATTTCTTCATAATAAATGTCTTTACATAAACAGTGAAAACTTGAATCTATTTCACGCTGTTAAAAGTCCTCAAAAATTTAACCACTGGTGTTTAATCTATTATATTAAAGTGCATTTCTATATTTAGCTAAAATTTTTAGTTGGAATAAACAGCCATTTTTAAATGTCAAGTCAATGGAAAAACATGTTTTTTGTCTGCGTAATATGTGCTGCTGTTATAGCATCAGAGGCTAACTGAGGAAGCTAACCAGGCAAACATGAACCCCCCTTCTCCCTTCCTCCTTGAATCAATTGTAAAGCTTTCGTTACCCTTCATGTGAAGTGCTCAGAATTACTGCCTGTAGAGTGTTTCAAATCTGTCACTTATGAGATTCCATTTGCGTTCCATATTTCAGTATGATGCTGCTTTAGAAGGAGACTGCCTGTGAAGGCACTAGAAAGCAGGACAGAGCGGTAGGGTTTGGAACAGAGTTGCATAGAGCTGTTTATTAAGAACCCAGTTAGCAACAGGAAACAGTTGAAGTTGATGTTTTTCTGGCTTTGAGATGATTAAACCATAAACAATGGTTTCTAGCAACATACCGGCAGGGGAAAGCAGACATTGTGTATTTTTAGTATCTTTTTAGGTTCATGATGTGATGAAACAAGCTCATTCTGACATATGCGCACTTGGAAAAAGTGAGGGTGTAAAAACAGTCCTAACAAAGGTTTTAAAATACGATTAATAGAGAGAGCGAGCGAGAGAGAGAGAGAGAGAGAGCTTTAAGGTATTTTTTGCAAATTTTTGTTTATGCATTTTACAAAAGGCAAGTGCATTGCAGGTTGCCGCCCCAAGCACTCTGTAACCACGGTAACCCAGCAGGAGGTGTGAGGTCATTACATCGAAAAGGTCAAATTTCAACAAATCTTATCAGCAGCTATTAAACTCAAAGCCCTTGGATAAAACAAACACTGCAGACTTTTTTTAATGGAGGCACACACATCAATAGTAGGTGTGTATTGACACGCACGGCTTCAGTATTACAGAGTGTGCGCGTTGTTGAGCATGTGTGTGTTTTTGACGTGTAGTTCAAGACACCTTTTAAAATGGTGGCAAAAAGCAATATATTAGCAAAATAAACAATTCATTTTCTCATTCTCTCGGATAAAAAATACAATTGGACTGTTAGTGGCACACAAAACTCGACTAGCATTACAAGTGGTCCTCAGGGATATAATGTATGTCATGACCTCTTTAAACTATATTTCTGTTAATTTCCTCTCCATATGTCACTGAGTTTCGTTATTTTTAGCCTCAGTCTGTATTCTGTTTTTTTAATAAAGCAGAATAACAAAACAAATCGCACAAAATCAATCAAAAAAAAAGTTTGCCGTGTAATTCATCTGTTTTTTTTGGACAAATGTGTGTTCAGTCATGTCTGTGAGTCAGTAAGTGTTAATTGATTACACACGGCAGAGTTTATATATTCTGTGTTTATGTCGCAGGAACTCCACGTTTTGTATGAAGGTGTCTATGACTCTGTTGGTTGCTGATAATGACACAGCAGGCTGTTATAATTCAAAACTGCGCTACAGCGAGAAAGCCGAACTGGGCAAGAGTAAAGACATCTCCTGTCCTGATATCCAGGATTATATTCAGCCTGGAGAGAAACCACAGATAACATGGTACAAGGTACGGTGTGAGATATGGTGTGTTTTCATTATAACAATACATAAGTTTGAGATGGTGTTTATCTTCGGTATAATGCATCGCTTTTCTGCCATAAACTCTCTCTCTCACTGTCTGTCTCTATCTCTGTGGTGCAGGAGTGCAACGTGCAGCAATGGAGGGCCAGTGTGCTACAGACCGCGAACATGCTGTCTATACAGGAAGTGAGGGAGAACGACATTGGCAACTACACCTGTGAGCTGGTATTCGGAGGGTTCCAGGTGCGACGGACGACGTACCTGAGCGTGACAGGTAATATATGTGATGGCCTTCTGTGATGGTCTTTAATGTCAAATTTTGGAAATGCTGTAACATTTGAAGCAACTGGGTTCCATTTGTTACCATGAAAGCTTTACAGCATTTATTAATCTTGTCCAAAAGTAGGGTGGGCGATTGCAAAGCAAGCTAGCTTTAAAAGCATAAGATCCCACCCTCCCTTCAGAGTGCTCTCCAAAGCCACGCCGACTTAAATAGTTAAGGCATAAACGCATAGTTTGGCAGGTAAGTAGGACATCCTATCATTGCATCCGGACCGAATGCAGTGATTGGATGAACATTTTATGATCCTGTGCATTCCACAAAAGAAATCTTTTTATCTAAAACAATTTATCTAAATAAATATATTTACACAAATATTTCACAATCACTTTACTTACTGATTGCAAAGAGACTTTCGAGCAGCATATCAAAAAATGTTTCTGGAAAAAAAATTACCCACCTTGCCCCAAATGTTATTTTGTAAATAATACATTTTTTATTGTTACTTCATGTTTGTTTGTGATACTTTATCGTCCATTTATGCAGCTTAAAATGTGAAAAATGTAAAAATTGTATATGTAGCCATTAACATAAGGCAGGATTAATAAATCTGTTTAAATATTTAAATAATTGTTCACTGTTGATTTCACGTTAGTCATTGCATTACCTACAGTAACGTGAAGAAACTTGTGTAAAGTGTTACCAACATTTTTTCAGATGTCAATAATGTAATAAGCAAATGTGGAACATTGACCTTATTAACTGATTCGTTTTTTGTGAATTTGCTTCTGGTAAAGTTCACAAGATGCTTTATAAAACCTTTTTTAATCATTCAGAGATCAGCGTTGAGGTTTCGCGCAAACGTTTAGCGTCCATGTCAGCTTTAGTGTATACTGTCATCAAAGCAAGGTGGCCGTAACAAATGCTAAAACATGCTGAAACGTTTCACTCAAACTGTTATGGAGAGGTGTGCTGTTTCCTGTCACGTTTTAGCAACCACACACACAATCACACTGGCTTTGTGAAAACCAGTTTTGAGGAGGCAGGCACCATATTTCCTTAAGAAAATATACAAATCTAGTTATTTTTGCGATTGTTTTTTGGTACCACCAATATTACACAAGGTATCTTGAACATAAAAGATCATAAATGAATTTGATGAGATTAATATTAATAAAGTTGATATTAAGGTCCATCATGAGGGTCATTTTTAATGTTAAATGCAGTGATGAAGTGCTTCATTATAGCACAGCCATGCACTCTCACACATTTTTGAATATTTTCATGTTATAATTCTTGGGCTTTTGGCCTTTTTAGTCAAGAGAGACAGTAAAGTGGAGCAAGAGAGTGTGAGAATGAAATGTGATTATGTCACAGGGCCAGATTCCAAACCTGCTTTCCCCCGGAGCACAACTGCTCATATGTGTTGTGTGCGTGTGCTCTTCTCACTGCACACATTTGACCTCCATTACTGCTTTCCACACGCACACGCGGATTGAGAGAGAGATAGAGAATGACATTTATAAAGACACAAAACAAAACTGTCAATCGAAAGGTCTTTTCGTCAATATTTTTTACGCTTAAAGATCTATGTCTGCATTTAAACAAATTTTTATTGGCCCCTTGTGGGTTTGAGCCCTTCTGCTTTTATGGTAGGTCAATAACACAACACGTACAGTTGAAAAGAGGTCAAACGTTATTCTTTTTTTATTTCTGAACCCTCATTTTGTTGAAACCTATTAAAACACTCTGCGCTGCTTTTCCAGCACTCATTTGAAGCCTATTTTAGGACTGCATTACACTCTCAGGGACGATTTCCAGGATTGAAGTTGTAGTCCAGGACCGCGTATGATTCTCAACGGAAAAACCGCCATTAACGGCACAATTTAGTCCACAGCTCAATTTAACCTGCGTCCATGAAACAGGGTTTTCATGTTAGGAGACGTATAGCAGTTACAGCAGAATCATAACAGCGCACCTCAATTTGTTTTGAGCTGGTTACAGTCGTACGTCTCTAT
Organism: Botia kubotai; assembly: GCA_036877585.1. NCBI lineage: Eukaryota > Metazoa > Chordata > Actinopteri > Cypriniformes > Botiidae > Botia > Botia kubotai. The sequence goes on from JAZGTI010012666.1 coordinate 10,897, forward strand.
AATTGCTACAAAAACCTGCTTCGACGGTACATCTCTATGGCGGGTTATCTGGTGGAACCGCCTGTACGCCTGAGGGAGGAAGTTAGCGGAAAAACACGGAATCATTTTCTTGTTTTTGAGTGCTTACAGACAGTCTATTACTGCAGACATGGTTTTCGACAACAAAGATTGGAGCAGTGGGTTTTTTGTGCTTGGGAGTGTGCGTGCATGTCTGAAATTCCGAAGCGTGAAGCTGACCTACAAAAATACACGGCCGATGATGTGAATCGGAGCTATTGTACATCCTCTCTCAGGGCAGAGGGCCAAAAATGTGTGGTTAAACAGTTAATCATGCGCATTGCGCACTCACAAACGGAGAAAAGATGAGACAGGGCTAGTGCTGAAAACGGACTTCCTGCATGAGCATGAATGTGTGTAGTGGGGTGTGAACTCTAGATGTCAGTGATAGAACTGATTGTGATATTAATGGGACAAAGAAATGGTTCAGGCAGCTTTTGTCAGTGAATAGTTGCCTTTCAGAGCAGGGCTGTGTTCTGTTATAAATCTACAGGCCACGGGCACACCGTGTTCTCATAGATTCAGATGTCCCACACACACACACACACCTGACTCATCTGGTGCCCTCGCTGTCATTCAGTGATTCATCACACTTTGCTTAAGTTCAGGAAAATGGATATTGTGCTACAAGGAGAACAAGAAGACAAACAGCTGTATATGTTTTTAATAGGAAAAAACAAGGCAACGGAGAAGATGGAATTATTAGAAATGGTTGAGGTGCTTGTTAATGAAAACAAACATCCGATTTTTTTGTTATAAGGAACAATGAAACGATGAAAAATCATCTTTGATGTCACAACGATATATTCGAGGCCATCACGTATTGTGGGGAAAATGTCTCGGAAATCAACGATTTATGAGGGAAAATGTGGTTTCCAACACAGAAATTCTAAACAAATATAAATAATAAATAAACTGCCTGCCTATTATTATTTTTATTTTACACTTTCCAGATAAATAAATGTATCTCAGGAACTGATATGTTTAACCCTTTCTGATCTGTTGCATTTTTTAGTTTATCAAAAAATTTTGTTAAATGTAATTATTAATTATTCGGGTTATTATCATTTTATTTTACTTTGAGACTTTGCCTTTTGCTTTATTGCATGTCTTTCTAACTACAGGTCATGTAAAATGCTGTTTTTTGTTAAAGCCGGTATCATGTTACAGTAAAAATAATTGTTTCTGAACGAGCAGCAATGTCCTTTAAACTGTAATTTCTCTTAGGAATGAAATCAAGGATGAGATCTCCTTAATATCTAAATTGTTTCTTCTGGAAAAAAAAGAGCAAATGGAGACTGGCTTATTTCTCCTGCTTTCCAGATTTTCTCCCTGAGACTCAGAATTACAGGAATTGCTCAGGGATTTCAATATAAACCTGAAGATTTTCTTGCCCGTTTTCCCAAAGCCGAACGATCCGAGTTATGCACATACATTGTATAGCTGTAAACTCTTGTAGTATGTCAACAATTGTCTTATTTGTGTCTAGGAACTCAAACTCAAGCCTTCTGAGCCGTGACAGAGCAACCTCTGAGCAAAAACATTTTCCTTTGGGTTATTTTTTAAATGAATACTGACGGGACCCTAAAAATCCATTTGTTAGGTGTCTAGCTGCCGGCTATGGAGCTGTGTGTTCGTGCGGTCTGGTTGAAGTAGTTCTTGCTGGCAAACAGTTTCCAAAAGTAGCTTGCGTTTCCTATTGCTATTTTAGTACAGACAATGTGGTTTCCATGGACACTTGCGTGGTGTCCATGCCAACGGCAGGTTTAGAGTCGTGTAAGCGTGTAAGCGCATGTGCCTGGAAGGGACTTCAGAGGACTGTTCCAGGGACAGTGCCAGCCATTCTTTACTTCTCCCACCTGTACCCACCTGTGCCCTTCCCACTAAATCGCCATGGCAACGGTCAGGGGAGGGCAGTCGCTCAAATTCAATTCAATCACCCGTAGGCAGAAAGGATTATGGGTACTGTAGACTGGTGGGGAACCGGTGTTGAGTGGCAGGGTAGGTATTTAGTTGTTACAAGATGATGCTTGGGTAAGAATGTGTTTTGTTTGTGTTTATCCATGGATCTCCATGTTGATTGGAGCCCCCATGGTCTTTAAATCCCCCATGGTGCACTGGGGCTGTGATCTCACATACTTTACACATGCTCCTAACACCATGCATCTGTCAGGTCTAATCAGGACAAGATAAGTGTGTGTGTGTTTTGCGCATGAGTGTCGGTGCGTGTGTGCACGTGTACCCCTAATCAGCGGAGAGTTATGTAATCATATTTAATTAAGGATTAATTACAGATGCTGCTAAGTGAGAGTGTGACAACTTAACTCTGCCCAAGAGTCGCCCCCATAACACACGTTTGTTTTTCTGTCATGTTGGGGACTTTCCATTCTCTTGTATTGCTTTTATATTGATAAACCCTCATAGAACTCTTGCTTTTATACATTTTCATTAAGATTCTATTTTTTGTTCTCTTGGTCGTTGTTCACAGTGTAAGAAAAACCCACAAACACACTTAAGGTGACACACAGGGTATGTGCAGCCGTGCTGTATTGTGAATATAGTCACAGCTGAAGGCCATTGTTTGGCACGCCGCGAAGCAAAGCCGTGAATATAGCATGGCTATTGACCAATCAGCATCCAGGACCAGAACTATGCATTTTGTTACACACATTCCATCTTTTTTACATTCCGTCCTAGTAAGTCGTTCCCTCAGAGGCCCCTTTTATCTCACTGTTTATTTCTCAAGGACATCTGAACAGGAATAATGCACAGCATGAAAATCTCTGTCATCGCTGAAAATAGAGTCAGATCTTCTGAATGCTCTGCTAAAGTGGATCGCATCCAGCGACGTGTGCTGCAGTGATCGCAATGAATACATTCTTGTGTCCTTCCAAGCAGCAAATCTGCCCTAGTTTCACCAGCGAACCGTGCTCTCGGGTTAATGCTAGGTCATTGCTAGTAGCTTTCACAGGTTAAAGATCGTTGCGGTCTTATCTGGTAGTTTATGCTGCAGCTAAGTAAGGCACGGCGTTCGGTGTGTGTTACAGCTGTGTGCGCGCGTTTCTGATGTCGGTGGAGCTGTTGGGCGTTTAAGGTGTGTGCTTTTGATTAGCTTTGCCCTGAGGTTGGGTTATCTGTAATGGAAAAGTAGTGTTACAGTAGTCGGGGGGCACATGAATTATTTACCCCGCTCTGCACCCCGTCTAAAAAGAGTTATGCAACATGTACTGTGACAAAGAGAGATAAAGAATGCAGACAACATAGAGAAAGTGGGTCTTACATCTGAATAATTATGCAATTTAAATGAGACTCCAAAAAGTATTGGAAACTATCCACTTAAAGGGAAAATTCTGGCGTTCCAAAAAATGTATGACGTTCCTTCTTCTGTGGAGCAGAAGATGAGAATTTTGAAGAATGTCGACACTGCTCTTTCATCGATACAATGAAAGTGAATGGTGACTGAAGTTGTCAGGGACTTATGTTCTGTCTGTTGTCCCCACTTGTGTTTCACAGAAGAAAACTGTGTTTAAAACAGCATAAGGGTCGAAACAAATGTAAGTCACAGTTCTTGAAATGTATGCATGGCATTGCCTTAAATGACAAGTATTAAGTAAGTGTTAAAGGTGACATCTGCAATTAAATGATTAGACCTTTCCTCGTTACAGTCAATTCAAGATATCATTCACACATCAATACCAAAATACCAGTAACTACAGTGATGTTAATAATTTGCGAGTGAGCTCTAAACAGCTGTGCTGCCACCAGCGTTGGGTTTGAAAAATGACGAGTTTGACTTCGTATCTGAATGTACTCAAATATTTGGTGCAGCCATCATGTCACATGTCATTGCACATCAGAATGTAATGATTGGCCCAAAACAGACTTTTACATCCGCACGTAATCGTGCTACATTCACACATAGCAGCACACCGGTAATTTGCCGGTAATCCTGTAGACCTGTTCACACATGATCTCTTAACGGTAATTTACCGATAAATTTGCCAGTTCAGACTGCCTGTGTGAAAGGGGCTATTGTGTTCCCATTCAACCCAGGAAGTCCTACGTACTTGGAGAAGTTCAATAAGATGCCACTTCAAGTTGGACTTCCGACTTGGAAGCTTGTCTGGTTATCTAATGGCCAGCCATTCATACATTTGTAGGTGTGACTGGAGTGTCCAAATACTTTTGGGGGCTACTGTACATGTGTGTGTTTGTGGGAGAGTTTAAATGTGCGTGCTTACGTGCGTTTGTTGCCATGTGTATATGTATCCGTGTGGGTGCCTGTGTGTGTGTGTGTGTTGGAGTTGTGAACCGCAGAGGGAACGAGTGCTATCACACCTCTCCTACTCGCAGTCTGTCAATATATCAGACTCAAACTCTGTGAACTCATCTCACACTGAACTACTCCACGCTTGTGTGTGTGTGTATGTGTGTGTGTGTATGTGTGTGTGTGTGTGTGTGTGTGTGTGTACGATAACACAAGAACAGAGCATGGAGGAATTTAAAAGACGAGAGATTCTAGTGGATTTTTCTAGGTTGTAGCTTCCCCCCC
>JAZGTI010012667.1:0-15505 GCA_036877585.1 Botia kubotai
CATGAAACCAAATATACTATTCTTGTATTTTATGGAATATTGCAGTGTTTATTAAAAATAATTTACATGCTGGTCATTATTTTTCAAATTCATGTGGCCTTGTAATCTTTAATCAAAATCTGTTAAATGTACTTCCCCTCTGGGAATGGTGATCCTTCTCTGATGATGTCAGTCTGACGGCTAGGGCGGAGCCAGAGCCATTAACCACGCCCCTCCAATGGTCAGTCTACTGCAAGCTTTGAAATGCCTGCTTTTCTACATCCAATCAATTCCCAGTGAAAAAAAACTCTGAACTGTCACAGCACTAAAGTTGGTTGGAACTTCCTGTTCACACTGACTTTAATGGAGTTCTCAAATGCCTGTAAAACTCAACCAACTAAAAACAGACGCCACGGAGACAAATGTTAACATACACTTGAAAGAATATCATGCTAAGCACATTTTGACACATTGTTGTCTCTCCTGAAATTCTTGAGAAGGCGTGAGATTACTGGTGTCTTTTTCTCTAAAGTGATAGAGCTAAAAAACAAAGTCTCCATTTGATCTCCTTTTAATCTCATCGATGTCTAGGAGAAACAACTGAAACGTTAAAGACATCCCATTTCAAATTTTACTTTGCTACGGACCCCAGTACTGAATTTAGAATCAGAGAGGGACCAAAACACCAGACCAGATGACACAGTCAAAACTGGACCTCCCAAAAATGCCACCTCCTCCCAGTGTGAGCAGACCAGACGAGGAGAGTGCCAAAGGCTGTGCCCATGACGATTCCCGCCTCTTCCTAGCTCACGCCTCGGCATCCCACCGTGCAAGCCTCTGGCCCTGTAGCCATGGCAACCAAATGAGGTAAATGGTTGCAGGAGGGTTCTCATTTTCCACCCTTCCATTGCCTAAGAGTTCTCACCATATCTTTTTTTAACACCAAGTTTTTAGAGAACAGCATTAGTAATGCTCCCTTTTCAGGCATGCCCTTAAAGGGGAGGATTGTTATTCACACTTACGTTTGTGTGCTCCCATGTACTGTGTTTATGCTTTTATGGTGCTTTTAGCAGTTCCATTGTCATGTGGACAAAATCTAAAGAGTGAAATGAGATTTTATCCGCTGTTGTGAGCAAACATCAGCATTGTATGACATCACTGTGTGTCCACAGCCATGATTGGTCAATCTGCTGACAGTCTGCTCACTATGAACTTTCGGCAAATGGTAAAAGCAATGTAAAGATTCAATAACGGTAAAAACAAAACAAACAAACAAAATTACAGTAGGTGGAATTATAATTGTTAGTAAATAATGACAGAATTTCCATGCCTGGGTAAACTTGTCTTTTTGGGTTGGGTTACTTTTATCCGATTCAAAAAGCTCTCAGTCAATATAACCGATAAATATGATCACATATACCTACATGTGATCACATTTATATAAATCTTACAGTCTTTGTTTGATAATTTTGCATATTTACTCAAAACATGGTGCTTTTGAGGGAATCTACAGTCTAAGCCTCTTTAAAGTCATCTTTGCTCCTGACAGATTGCAGACATGAGCTGACAGTTAATTATCACCCATCGATGTACGTCACAAGCGATAATACCGGGGTGTGAAATTGTGTTGTGCTTGAGTCATTGCAGTGTCTCCTCAGTGTTTGGTATTTCACATCCATTGTCCCTGAAGTTAGAAAATCCATTAGGTAATAAGGTCAGCGTGATACTACAACAAATACATCCATTGAGTTGACTTAATAAATGTACACAGTGTAATTTCTGCACCAATAGCAGCACCAAACATGTTTCCTAAACACTCCCCCCTTTTCTGCTATTGGTTGACAAACAGATCAGGCCCACTGCGAACTTACGCCATTGGTTGAGCCGATGTTTTAGTGTCGGACTGGTTGGGATACTCAAACAAACAGCAATGTTTTGATAATACAACAGAATCAATGCTTACACTCTCAGAGGAATTTATTTGAATAAATTATTTATATTTGTCTCTGTATATTAAGATGGACCGGAAGTTTCTTTATGTACCAGTTTTTATACTCTTCAGCTTTAATGGAAAAAATGGTAAAATGAGGTAAAGAATAAACAAATAAAGAAAATGAAAGATCAGTAAAAACTGTTTACTGTTTAATATGATATTTCATCAACAGTGCACTGCCAAATGACAAAAGAAACAGTATAAGATAATGTAGCTTTAAATCATGCAGGAAGAAAATCATTTCTCATTTCATCGATCTCTCATTTCATGGTTTTCTTTCTTATTACCGTAACTGCATAGTAGCCGTTTTCTATACGCGTACGCGGTGTTCGGTGGAGACAGAATAAACACTCCATGTTAATGCAACACACACATATCTTTACTGTATTTCTCAGTGTGACAGATATGACAGGACATGACTGATGCTGGGAGCTCTGGGCTGATTTCAAACGAGACACAAACTGAATTCAGAAACAGGCAGTACAACATATTTTACGTTCTTTGGAAAACCAAGATGTGCATCATTTAGAGTGACACGTTTAGCATCATCATTCTGCCGACACGACAACATTTATGTATGCAGAGACAAAATAGGGGCGTTATGCGACTGTACCGGCTTGAAAATTACTGAATAGTGTGCTATTGTAGACCTCGCAGGGAAGTGTAAAAATTATGCAGATTTGATGCCAGACTGCTTCTGTTGAGCGTGACCTGTTTCCCTTATTATCATTGTAAGAGTCATAGCATTGTTGAGTTTATAATGGTAATTTACTTTCACTTACAAATACATAACCTACATATTCATAAACATGTATTGAATATTTTGGGGGTGGCTGAACACCAATCATACCAAATCACAAATATTTTAGCTGCAGTTAGGATTTTTGCTGATGATCTCATGCTACAGTCCAGCTTTTAAAGATTAGGTTGTGCATACGGGTCAACCATGTTCCAATACCGAAACATTTGCATTATGCAGACGTGCTTCTTACATACAACAAAATATGACAGGCGAGGCGTGTGAGGGGAATATACATGTTTCAGAACGTTCTCAGAAATAAAAATAATCGGAACAGTGGCCCTTCCATCACAATGTTTTCCATCTGCAATATTTTGGACGGCTAGCACGCGGTCTCCTTCGTTTCACAGATCCGATTAATTATTCATGCACAGCAAAAATGAAGTTGTGATACTAATGAGGGGAAATATAGCCACGTGTTCTCAGAATAGCACATCCACAGCATCTGTCCCTGGACAGCAGGCGATGTGTCAACACGTGAGAAATGCATGAATGTGATTCTAAATATTGTGAAAGGGATCTTTTAATAAACTAACTCTTCGAAAATCACCTGATTCCCCATGTAGTCCGAACAACATGTTAAAGACGCATGAAGCCTTTTAAAATAAGGATGTGAATCAAGCATGGCTGATAGCATGCATGCTACGTGACCAAAAGCATGTGGACAACTTCTAATGAATGCGTTCGGCTAGGTCCCCGTAAATCTTAATGCTACGGCATACAATGACAATCTAGAGAATTGAGAGTCTCCAACTTTGTGGCAACAATTTGGGGAGGGCTCACTTCTGTTCCAGCATAACAATGCCCCGGTGTACAATGCAAGGTCCATAAAGAATGATTTACTAAGTCTGGGGTAGAGGAACATGACTGGCCTGCACAAAGCCAGGACGTGAACTTCAGTGAACACCTTCAGAATATTCTGGAACTCTAGCCAGACCGTCCTTGCTCAACTCACTGATGCTCTTGTGTCTAAAAGGGAATATACGGTTAAGACTGGAAGCTGCTAGACAGGAACAGCCAATGTCACTTTCTCTATATAGATGTTTTGAACGTGTTTTTGGGGTGTCCACATGCTTTTGGCCATATAGTGTAGAATAGATATGAAGAAAAACCAAAACGAACAATCAAAGGTCTTTATCTGACAATTGAAAATTATTCGAACCGCTTCTCCAAACACGGCCTATCGTTTAAATAAGACCTGACAAAATGATTTTCTTTGATACTGACAGTATGAATGGAAATGTATGCCATTAAGTTATATACTGTATTATTATTACCGGACACTAGACAGTAATCAGAAGACACATAAATGTACAGTGGCGACAAAGACTATTTAGACACATAAGCCACACTGTAACATATAAATATTACTGCATTAGATAACATATGCAGCATCTGCCAGGAAATTATGCTAAACCTGTTCCCAGAACTGAGTTAGTTTTTTTAGCCACGTTTGCAACAACCTTCAACCAACTGGCTCGAGGTCATTCGTAATGGATGTACAAATTCACGTCCCCTCAAGCTTACACAGGTTTCACACATGTATTGTAAGTGTGGCTTAAAGTTCAAATAAGAGGGGCCACTGCGTTCCTTTCGCCAATATACTTGTAAGACATGTATGACACAAATAACAACAGCAGTATGTACTTATCTCCGTCTTATAGATAGTGTGTTTAGTAACATTAAGGATAAATACGAGAGTACCGCAATTACGCTAAATAAACGTCATCTTGCTAAGATCACATGACTCTCTTTAAAGAAAAATAAATCTATATTCTGAATAAAATCGACCTCACAACGTCCCTCCATCTCAGCTTTCTTTGGCGAGTCTTGGCGGACCCAGTCGACTCGGAATTTGAGGGCCAGCGTAACTTAGGTTGAACCTAAAGTGCGATATTCGACACGTCTATTCACATTAAACTCTGTGGTAAATATCTGTCTTTTTATGTCAGGTAATGCCTTCCATACTCCAAGTTTACATTTTTCTGCATCCTTGCAAAATTGAAGGAAAATGGCTTCCGTCACATACTTTTGGCTGCATAGAGCTGTAACTGCAACATGTCACTTCTAACCTGTCTTTCAGGCCTCTGTATTCCGTATTCAGTGCCGGGCCCAACGAGTGCCGCCCGCCTGTGCTAGTTTGGCACAATCAACAAGTTGCACAGTTCATTTTGCTAGCTTTACTGTATATGGACTACATGAGAGAAACTACAGACAAGAGTAATCAACACTGAGAACTCTACCGGAGGACAAGACCTCCAAGAATTTCCTTTAACGCTAATCCCTGGAAGTTTGCATACTAAGGCGAAAATTGATTTATTTTGGGGTACTTTGTCCATACTAGTCATTTTAATAGTACTGTGACTACAGATAGGTTTGTCCCACTGAGAAAGCATTACTTTTGACTACCAAACTCTCCTTCATGTGATCTCAGGTGAAGTTCTAGCAGGTGTCTGCTCAGTCATAATGTTTAATTCTTTGCTTCTCCATGTTAAGGTCTGGCAGCTCTGAACCAGACCGAAGGTAATTCAGCTCCGTCATCATCATCCTCATTCCTCGCTCTCTTCCTCATCTCCTTTGCTTCCTTTGCTCCAGCGCTGGAAACAGTGAACAGTGGAAGCCAGGAAGAAGCTGGTCATGATGGCGGCCACCGAGACCGAGATGCCCGAGAAGATGATGATGAGGAAATCGGTGAGGGTCAGGGTGATCTGACACTCCCGAAAACTGTCCTGGGAAAGCTGGCTTAGAGGCACGCGGCGGCCGTCGGTGGGCAAGGAGCACTCCATACCCTCTATACCTGCAAAATGAGAGAAAACACTCAGGATATACGATACAAAATCAAAACAGTTCATGGTTGTTATTTGACGGACGTTTCCATATTACGATGAGATAAACGAAGACACTGTATAGTGCTTGGAAATCGAACCCGTGACTTTGGCGTTGCAAGCGCCATGTTCTACCCGTTGAGTGCACTATAGTAAAATCAGTAAAAAAAATCTACAACTACACAAACTACTGCACTTACTGAAGTGATGATGATGAATACAGAAAACCATTCCATAATGTCCTATGGATATATACACATAATCGTGCATGTTTTCCAAATATCTGAATAACAATAACCTCTTTAGGAGAACATTGGGCTTTTACAGGACTACCTTGAGTCTGCATTCTGAATACACAGTCTGACCCACACTAACTTAATAAACTAAAGAGAGGAGCTTTATTAGTTTACAGAATACATGTCAGGGTTGGACAGCAGCACTGTATGGCCATCTATATCATATTTTCATATTTCATCTGACACAAATGGAATCCCTGGACGCATTTCAAGAACCGTTTGGGTTTATGAAAAGGCCTAAAATAGCTCTCATGTTTATTTATGCCACTGTTTGACCTGGACGAGAGACAGATAAAATGGTCATCGCTCACTTGTCCAAACGCAAAACAAACACATTCTCAGTGTGGCTCCTCAGATACACTGCCGTGTGTTAATGAGACAGAATCAAGGGCATATGAGAGTTCTGCCGCACATAATCACAAATTCCACACAGAAGAATATCTGATAACAGCTTTCAGCTGCGGCCAGATATATAATCAGTTTGCATTCTATAAATGTAAATTATATATTTGCGTGCGCCAGTAGTGTTAATAAGACGGTGATTGAGCGTTCATGCAGAGAAATCTAAGCGAAATAAACAAACGACAATTTAAATGAGCAGGAAATAAAAATGAATAATTCCGAGAATATGAAAAAGTAAATTATTTGCAAACGTGACATCGGGCTTGTTTCTTTAGAGGAACGCTGATGGAAGCACAAAATAAAACAGCAGGAGCGTGTCATGAGATTTACAGATGATGACACAAGCGACGGGGGGGTTCGCTTAAATCTGTCACAGTCATACAGCTCACTGTTTTCGAGAGGAACGAGAGTTATGGGATGTGTTTAGGAGGCAGGTCATGTGACACAGGGATGTGGGAGCTGTAACTATATGCAGCACCAGATCGCAGTTTGTGTGGGATAGATGAACAACGAGAAAATGAGAAAGTGTTGATCTAGCATCTCACTCGCCCTTTACTGTAAAACAGTGCCGAATTGTCAACTCATTTAACAGCAAAAATTTTTAAAAGATTACCAGACAGTGGGAGCTTATAATGGGGAACTAACAATGAGGCCTACATCGAAAATATGAAGCATAACAAAATCTGTAACGTGCTTGTGTAAAACAAGGGTACAAAATACATATTTTAACTGTAGTTTCAGTAACTTATGATCTTGTAAATAATCGGAAATGACCAAACAGAACTAAAACTCTCATGATACAATCCTACATTTACAAGCTTTACAGCGTTCTTGCAATGAGATTTTGTACTAATTTCACAAATGGGAGTATTTAATACTGTACAATAATACTGTCACTATAGCCTGCATGATGACTGCTCACACCAGGTACAACAATGCTTATTTTTGCTGCTTCTTCGTCTCCCCGGGGACCAACCCAACCCTGCACTTCAGAGTCCAACAAGACTTAAAGACTAAAATAAGACTAAAATAAAAAACAATGACAGAAAAAAGGTGGTAAAACTACCACAGGGAGGGTAAACACAGGCCACGAGCAGCACCATGTGGGGAAAATACAAAATTTCCCCCCAATTGCTCGCCCCAGGACGTTGCGCTTTAGGCTGCACCTCCACACTAACTCTGCTGCTACCAATAATTACCAGACTGAGCGCAGAGGGAGGGGCGTGTCCAAACTCAGAGATCTGGAGATTAATCAGGTTTCCAGCACCTCCAACATCAGTCTGGAACTTCTGTCCCCACTGATCCAGAATCAGGCCAGCACACACGCAGCATGCAGATTTGAATTATAATAAACCATAGAACTGTTACAGTAAATGACCATAAAAGAGTAATAACAACAACTAGTAGCCAGCAGTTTACTGCCAAATGTTTTACAGTGCGGACTATATTAAACCGAAGTGTAATTTCATTTATAAGAATCGGATATAAAAATGAAAGGCCTTTGAAGACATTTTAATTACAGGCTTTTACACGCATCAGCATTACTCTTGGGGAGATCTGGCCGTGCGGTTTTATTACAGAATAAACTGTTCAATTAGTTTGAATTAGATCGTCAAGTTCAAATGTTTTTGGCAGATCGGCCCAGGCGAATCATTCGCAACTGACCGTTTGAAAATGGAAACATGTCAATCTCCTAATCGTAAAGACTCGATGACTGATGGACTGTATGAGAAGTCTCGCCAGCCCTTGAGGTTGTCAGGATATTATTCGCAGGATGATATCAGTCTGACGAAAGCATGGCATTAGTCAATGACAGCCAAGACCATCCCTGACCTGTCTCCATCATCAACATGATGCCCAGTGTGTCATCGGTCCCCAAGATAAAAGCACGAAGGGTCATGACACTAACAATTATAGCAATGACAGTTGTGGCCTAATGGTTAGAGAGTCTGACTAAAGAGTGTAACCCAAAGGTCGCAGGTTTAATTCCCACTAATGGCAGGAAATGACTGAGGTGCCCTTCAGCAAGGCACCTTTCCCCCGGTTGTGCCCCGGGCGCTGCAAGTGATAGCTGCCCACTGCTCCCACTGCTACTGTGGTCACTACTCACTGGATGGGTTAATGCAGAGGTCACGTGGGTTGACAAATACACCACTTTCATTTCATTTTAATGACAGATTGGCCATGCGCAAAACAGAGAATTTGAGTGTTTTGTGTAAAAAGATTACTTTCTAAGATAAATACACTAAAGGGCAAAATATTCTCCATGCGTTACAAAATGAGAGCATAACACACTGATGTGATTGGTAACTCACGAGTGAAACTACGGGGGAAGCCGAGCTCGGCGCGTGTGGGCGGATGCTGCTGGAAAGTTAAAAGCAATGAGCATGAAGGAGGAGATGCTGAAACTCGTACACTGAAGTGGCTGATGTTTTTTAAAATCTGTTTCAAATTTACATGATCCATTCACTGATTTGACCTGTGAAAAACATGCACTGTACTCTACTGTTCTAGATTTCAATATGCTCTTGGATTAAAATGCGTATTTTAAAGTCATAAAATAGAATCAGTGATAAACATTTAAAGCTGCAAACCTTTTAGGTTAAAATGAACAAATCCAGTATTGAGCAAGTACATAACAAAACAGTCATGTACGGTCAAAACGATCTCGTTACTGTACCCCCAATTTGCAACAGTAAGTTTATAATAATGATTTGTAATTTCAGCTGTCGGATCAGATTTCCCATGAAATGTCAATTTGGCTTCATCTGACTTCAACATGTAAAGAAAGGTTTGTAAAGGAACTTGCATTTTATGTTTCAAACAGAGATGGCGATAGAGAGGCAAAAGTTACAGGTTGCAGCTTTAAACTAGTATAATCCAGCTAGTCGACAAGCCATCTGATCATTGCAGTTATTTTTTATTGATAAGGTTAGTAGAGACAGGAAGGAATGTCAAATGACACAAGCCGGACTCGAACACATTCCCCAACAAGCTCGGCATAGCTCTTCATGTTCCTAATTTTTTTTGTGTGGTTTAAACAAGTCCACAATGTTCTCACCATTTACTTTAGGCCCCACATATGAACTTTTCTTTCATTTCCAAATACGATATGTATTGATTTCCACTTTGAATTCAAGAGCAAGTGAAACTCGAGACTGTAGTCCACATGAGTCTAAGTGTCCGGCTAACTCACCAGAGGATGAAGATAAATGGCCTCTGTTTATATTCACATAGCTTCTTCACTAAGCACAAAGGGCTCTGCTTACTTTAAACAGTGGCCTTTGTCACTTTAAGGGGCTTTTGTGTTTGACCCTGCCCCCCCCCCCGTCTCCTCAAGTTGATTAATGAATCTTAGAACTTCACATATACCTGCTCAAGACATAATAGTTTTTCGGAGGAGGAGGAGGAGATGAAGATCACGGGCTGTGCTCTGAGGGAGAGATATTAATCAATACTCAATGTGGCAGGAAAAAATTCTTGACCTCAGAGCTGCATGACCTGCTTACGGTTTCCAACTGATTTATTTTCATCCCAGGCTACTGTATTTCAAAGAGTGGCCTGGGCAGAGGCTTATATGAGAAATACATTTTGTAGAAATGAAGGAAGGGGGTTTGTGGAATTTCAATCATGTTTTATATTTCATCAGCTGTACTTCACATAACGCAGTTCATGGCCATTTATACGCTTTGAGATTTACGTGCTGTATTCAAGAAAGCACTTACATCAGACAAAAGCCACGTTTTCAAGCACCTGAGGACATTTCCCCCATTTTTGTTTTTAAAATACAAAAGCAAATGAGATTTTAAAGAACTTTTCTATTAAGCAAGATGTTCTGATTAATGCTGAAGTGCCACTCCGTTCCCTCCCATAAAAAAAGCGGAAAAGTGGAGCAGCTAATATTATTCAGAGCTCTTAAAGGAGAGAGTTTGATTTTATTTAGAACATTTAAAGGGGAGTGTGAGATACGAGTCAGAGCATTGTAAAGGTGTAGGGTTCAAAGAAATAAATACAGCACGCCGACTGAAAAGAACCTCCGGACAAGAACGGCTACGAATCACAGCTATCTTAAATCTGTCCAAATCTTCAGTCACAGTTTTAACGTAAATCTACCAGCTTTGCTTGTACACACTCCGGTAATCAGAAAAAAATGTGGTTTCATTTTATTTCAAATATTGCAGATGAAAATATAAAAAAATATAAAAACATCAATAGATGACTCAACAAGCTAGATGAAAAAACATAGTCCACAATATATAACACCAATGAGTAAGTGTTTAATATTTAATATCTTAGTGCTTGAAAATACAGAAAACATACAAATATGTTCCAGAAAACATTAAAGGGAATTTTTTCATCATGACGCTTGCAAACAAGAATGTTTACATTGTTAAGATTTGAAAAGCACTAGTAAGACGTTACTGAAACGCTACATTTTAAACTTTACTGGAGTTACATTATTCTGTAAGTGGCTTATGTCTATGCTGTATGATTCATGTGAGTTTTGTGCTGATGCGAATTATATCCGTTACATAATACTGTATAAACATGACTGAGATGTTCTCTAAGTCTCCGTTCCTACACAGATTACTATAACCCCCAAAATAAAGTGCACTGCAGAGTTTTTATGACGAGCTGGAGTAATGCTATACACTGCTAATGGTATTTTCAGCCGGGCAGGTGTCGCTGGGGATGCTCTATAGATCAGATGCTTTGCGGTGTGTAAAGTATGTCAGTGTAAATTTAGGTCAAACGACTTGAGTTTCAAAGTTTAGCGTCTTACGTTTAACTTCAGGTACATGTTGACATCGCAAACACTTTCAAATCGACTAGGTCTTTTAACACCCTCAGGTGTGAACACAGAGCTGTGAACATATGAAACTGATGTCAGACGAGAGAGAGAGAGAGAGAGAGAGAGAGAGAGAGGAACACTCACACTCGCTCGCTCTTAATGAGAAGATCTGAGACGAGCTGGGTCTGATGGTATCAGGTGTTCTCAAGAGTGTCAGAAGAAATGTCCTCTGTCTAACAAGCGTCCGGTACAGCCCGACTTCTATGTTTTATGTATGTCAGAAAGCAATTAATCCTGAACAGAAACAGCTGGATTAACATGAACGGTGTTATTGATCAACAAAAACATGATGGTTAAAGCTGGTTTAACATCTGCCCCAGTTCAATATCGGAGCAGTATCTAACACTGAATGTTCTTTGAACATTGGCTAACATTCTCTAAAAGTTCTTGCAGTAACATTAGCAGAACATTTTTTTAAACGTTATATATTATATATATATGTAAACATTATTCTTAAGTTGTTTTAAAAACATTACAGAATAAAAAAAGGTTTGAATAACGTTCTTATAATGAATCAATAATGTTATTACAACCTCTAGAACAAACAGACATTGTGAAGGTTCCTAGAACTATTTAATTAACTCTTTTATCGTTTTTGTTACATAATGTAAATGTTAGGGAAACGTTCTTTACAACCTAAAAATGTTAACTGGAATGGCTCCAAATTGACAGTGTGGCACCTTCGATTGTCAGTAATCCTGTGCAGCTCTCTGCAGTCTGTCCTTTATGAGTCATATAAAAGATCCCACCATTAGCCTTTGTCAAATCCCATTTTAATAGACTCAGAAGGGGACAGGCTCTCCCTTACATCCATATTTTACCCCTTTAATCCTTGCTTTAATGTCATGAAAATGAATGTCACTCTCCCAAGATGCTCACGCCATGACCAACCCTTCTGAGAGCAGAAAAATAATAAATATATTGCACGTTCTTGCTGAGGGATTTTAGTTAGACAAATGTATTATCAATCGTTATAAACAAATGTAACTCAAACCAGTAACAACAAATAACTGTATTATAAAACTACTCTTGAAACCAAAAGCTGACAAATACAATTACTGCTATTATTATTATTATTACTTTTACACCTTACAAACTAAACCCTCACAAGCATGACAGACCCATTTGTTAATTATCAGCTAACTGAAGTTGCTAACTCATTTTCACCCGCTTCCCTATCTAGTGAACTATATGGCATATAGTATATAGGGAGGGAAGAGTGACTGATTGAGCAATTTCGGGCCCTGCAAAAGCAGCTTGGGTGTCATTAGCAAACGGCCATGTGATGTTGCCACTTGATGGATTACATTGGAGATTAGCGACCGGTACGGTGAATGAAAGCTCTGGTGTAACACACTCCGTCTCCAGTGATTGATTTACCTGGCTGAACTGGGACTGATACTGGAGTCTGGCATCCAACCCAACTCCATTCATACCATTGACTGTCGTCTCTTGAATAGCCGGTGTGTGTTTCAGCATACTGACAGCTTCTCCTGACCTCAGCTTAACTCTCATCGCACTCTGTCTTGTAATACACCGCACAGGTACTCAAAAGCTCTCTTTGGGGTCTGTGGGACTGAGCTCTGATGATTGTAGGATTCTGCATGTATTAGCATATAAACAGAAAATCAGTGTGAAGGATTAACCTTAGACAAACAGAGATAAAGGTCAAGGGGAGGTAGAGAATGATGGAGAATTAGCCAGCCAGAGAGATACTATAGTAGAGAAGCTCTCGGTCCACGCAGATACATGTGATCCAGTATCAAGCAGAACTGTGGTGAGTCATTCTGATCAGGAGGGGTTTCCCTTATACAAACAAACTCTGTGATGTCACAGACACGTGGGATTGCTCTGGGCGATGCAGTCAAACATAATCTGTGTGTGCTGTTTACAGCATGTAACATATGGCGAATCATTTTAAGCGCATATATCCAGCTGGCCATTTTAGGTTGTAAGAACGTTTCCTGATGTTTTCGTTAAATAACAAAAACATTAGAAATGTTATTCTAATGTTCTAGGAACATTCGGAATCTCCAGTTTTTTAGATGTTGCATTAACACCATTGATTGGTTATAGAAACAGTATTAAAACACAGTGTTAATTCTCTCACTAAAAACATTCCACTAACAACTTGAGAATAACGTTTTTGATATATATGATATATTTTATATTGTTAAAAAAAGGTTCTACCAGAAATGTTTTGGATAACTTTGAGAGAACTTTTAAAGAATGTTAGTTAACGTTCTTTTATTTAGAAATTAAACGGACACAGATGCTCTCGTAATGAAGACATGACAGTGGCCACATGGCAAAACTGAACAAAAGAATATACCACACACACACACGAAAATTAGTGTGACACTGTACACTGAGGATATATTCGATCTCTGTTACATAATGAGGATATATGCAGAAAGAAGTACGCAATGCATGCAAGCTGGTGTTTAGCCAAGGATATCCCAGACGGTGGGGGTAATTTCTGCCTTGCATTAGACCAGCACCCTGATGTTGTTTTTAAAAATCCATCTGCAGCCATATTTTCATCATGTGATAAAAGACCAGATGCTGGAGAGTAACTGAATAGAGAGACGATGGAAATTCAAGCCATTTGTCATACAACATAACAGCATTTTGGTGGACCAGGGACACATGAATCTCCTCACAGGAAAGAAAAATCACAGATGAGGTCTCTTTAATATCTCAGTTACTTCTCATAGACAGCAACAAGAGTAACTGGACAGCAAATGGAAACTTTTGTTAAGTCCCCTAAAATCTCACAAATGTCTCCATTAGAGTTTCAGAAGAGAGCTCAACATGTCTCAAACTGAGCTCAGGTTTGCCAGGTCTGCTATTAAAAGTCAAGATTACTGAAAATGTCCATATAAAATCAAACTTAACTCATCAAATCTACCCAAATTCAGATTATTTTAGCCTCAGTCTACATAAATTTTACAGCTCCATAATTTTTAACCTATGTTAACAATTGTCTTTTTTAGGAATTGTAGGAATTTTAGCAATTTTAGGAGAAACACCTGAGACAAAGTTGAGACGTTCTCAAATCTCCATCAGATCTCCTGAGCTAAGAAAGAGCTCAGAGAAATAAAATGTTCTTATGTGTCTAGCTTAACTGGTAGAGCACAGCACCAGCGACACCAAAGTCATGGGTTCAACTCCCAGTGGACATAGTAACAGAATGTTTCCACTGTCTTTTGCTTTGGATAAAAGCATCAGTCAAGTAATTCAATTTTAGACATACATGCACTGAACGACTCCACAGGGACTGTCTTCATTTCAACAAGCTGAGTTGAGTTTATAAGGTTTCTTCTAACATGTCTTGGGTGGAAAGGGCTGGCTGGAAATCAGGTTTAAAAGGCGGCTGCCAGGACAGTCTGAGGTCACAGGTGATGTTAATTATAGATGGGCTTTGTTCTGTCTTACCATGAGCAGTGATGACAGAGGTGGATCATGTTTACACTTGTTTCCCTCATTAATGATTCACAATGAAGGCCGCTGGAGGACTGAGAATGTTCACTGAACGCAGCCTCGCCTGAGGACACTGTTATTTCCCAAAAAATCAATCTTCGTTCTGTTTTTTTTAACGCAATTTATACGGAAAACAGAATTTAAGCTTCACAAATATTAGATATAATCAACGGTGTCTGAGATACACTTTGAACAGAAGTGTAATCAGCACAGGATACAATATTATATATGTGTATTTATTTATTTATTATTGATTAAAAGCCGCAACTAGCTTTTTGCTTCCCTCCACCAGGAATCAAAGTTCAAAGGTCACACGGTGAAGGGCCCATCCATCCATTAAGTTATTACATCAGCCATTATCCATCAGAGCCCACTCTGCCAGACTGCCGGGTCTGTGCTCGGGGCGCATGATCACATGATCGCATGGGAAATCAGAATGTGTGAAAGTCAGTACCAGCACAAACATGCACACAGCATGTCTGCACCCGCTGTATACCAGCTAACATAAATCTATCTACCTATCCATCCATCTCTCTCTATATGTATATCTCTCTCTGTCTCTCTCTCTGTCTATCTATCTATCTATCTATCTATCCATCTCTCTCTATATATCTATCTCTGTCTCTCTCTCTCTCTCTCTATCTATCTATCTATCTATCCATCTCTCTCTATATATATATCTATCTCTGTCTCTCTCTCTATCTACCTATCTATTTATCTATCTATCCATCTCTCTCTATATATATATCTATCTATCTCTCTCTTTATCTCTCTATCTCTCTATCTCTCTATCTATCTATCTATCTATCTATCTATCTATCTATCTATCTATCTATCTATCTACCCACTCTCACTTTCCATCCATCCAGACAGCAA